>WSYH01000822.1:134808-160493 GCA_036426205.1 Ascaphus truei | reverse complement strand
CTATTCGTGCTTAGTATGCTACTGCCATCTTTATTGTGCCCATGTTTCCGTTTCAGTTCTGGCCATTACGCAGTTTGAGCAACAGCCTCATGCTCTTTAATACTGCTTGCGCTATTTGCGCAGCGTTGCGCATGCGCATTAGCACAGATACATGCATACCCTCTGCTGCAGTAGTCAGGGACGCATTCGGGTTGTCAGCAGCACACTGCGCATGCGCGGTTACGCTCCACGGCGCACATTGTATGAGAATCACCCGCTCTCCATGTACAACAGGTTGGGGAAGTGTTTAGACCCAACGGACGCGCTGCCATTATGCGATTTATGATTGACTGCCCGTTACACCCTGACCACTGCTCCCTGGACAATGTGCATGCTTTGCAGGACCATTTGCATTTACGTATTCATTTACGGGCACGCTTAGTAACATCCACAGTATGTATCTCCAAGCACTGATGGCGAGTTGCTGTTCAGGCTATGCATTTTATATGTATTTTAACCATTTATGCGCATTTGAATATCATTAGATGTTTCAAGTAGTCATGGTTACGTAAACAGGATGCACTGTGATGTCATTATGTTGTTATCAAGGTTTGATCATGTGACTAGGTACACATATGCATAGATCAGGTTCTCTCATTGGTGCGTACCAGTATGAGTATGTTGGATTGGCTGTTTAGAAATGTGGGTTGTATCTGGGATTACAATTTGGAGTTCATGATTGTTTTCAGGTGTTTTTTAGTATGTGTTAAGGGGTATATATGGGTGCTTGTGTTAGTCTGTAGTTGCACTGCCCTGAGGAAGGTCCCGTTGGGAGGACCGAAATGTTGGCGGCCTTGTGTTACTGAATACACTTTTTTGATACCATACCTGCAGTGTGCTGTCTCTTTTTGGCTATCAAGATCCCCTGGTCTCCATATGTCTACATACTCTCTATGGGACAAGCATCTGCCTCCTGCAACAAAACCGTGAGTGCTAATCTCCATACCTGACTATAACTTTTTTATGAGTTGTGTGCACCACCCTGAATTGTTCATTACCCGCACTTTAGCTGTGAGTTTGGGATCATTACTATATACAGCATATTGGACTTTAATTGACCTTACCTGTACCCATTTCTTATGGAGGAATTTGCGGACTTTGCGGGTATTTTTACTACACTATCAGATACTGCCAGTTTCAGTGATGCAGAGATAGCCAAAATACGGTACACGGAGTCTTTTGAATCTGTTTTGGGACCTGATAAGCCAGTAGATATATACAACGATCTCATAAAACTTAAGAAACGAGAGGTAGATTTTTTCCTTCATGGGGTAACTTTATCACACTACCACAAGGAGAAACTACTCCCACGTGGGTTCAGAATCAGGAACCAGCCCACCATTGGACGCAATGACCCCGATTTTTGTAAAAAATGGATTGCCATTCTTAATAAATGCTCCAGTGATCTTATGATATTGGTGATAGAGCAATCCAGCAAAGAACTTGCAAAAATTAAACATGAGGTGGATGTCATCCAGGGGCAGCATGGTGATAAACTGATAGCTGACACAAATACTGATTGGACCGATAAGATCCAGACCACAATTGACATTTACAGGGACAATCTTATTAAATATAAGAAAGAAAAGTTGAGGCTTGTAAAAACTGATTACAAAGAACGTAAGGTCTACCGCTGGCTGTTGGGCCTAGGGGAACCGAATACAGGTCGAGGGGGACAGAGACGCAAACCCGCACGCGCCAGAAAGCCTGCCTACAGATCGGGTGTGCCAACGAGTGACACTGACTTCTCTGATAATACTGAGGGCTCTGGAAGTGATTTTTTAGGTCCCACAGAGGCCAGACACGCCAAACCCCCGTTTTCAGAAGCAGATGGAAGGGACCCACCAGGAGGGGTGGGAGAAAATCGGCGGTATCCAGAGCGCGAAAACAGGAGAGGCAGTGGACCTCGCAGTCGCAGGCCACCACGGTAATATATAATCTGACTGACGTTACCCTGACCGCGGCGCAGCTAAGCGTCCTCCACAAAGGCCTCAGTTTTGTACCCACTCACATTCAACACAGTTTTAACTGGGAAGTCGAAATGTACAAATTTAATAGACAATTGAGACTTAAAGACTTCTTTATCAAGCAGCCCCTACCAAGCACCTCTGTCAAGGCCAACACCTTTAAATGCAGCAGCAATTTTGATCCACAAACTAACAACCACAGTATAGCAGCCTTTATGAATGTTCTGGATAAAGAAACTGTCACACAAAATAAGACCAAAAGAGTAAGCTATCATAATATCACGAGAGAAGAAAAATCAGCGATTGACGCATTGAAAAACAACAAAGAGATCATTATCCGCGCAGCGGACAAAGGGGGTGGCATTGTGTTACTCAAATATGTGGAGTATAAAAAGGAAATAGAGAATCAACTTTCCTTTTCATCCACATATAGATGCTTACCAACGGATCCTACGGTGGAGTATAAAAAGGAGGTGGATTCGATCATACAGATGGGGGTTGTAAACAACTGGATTTCTGAGGAAACGAGCAGATTCCTGACACAACCCTTTCCACGAATGCCCATCCTATACACCTTGCCTAAAATACACAAATCGGCCACAAAACCACCAGGAATACCTATTATTTCTGCAAGAGGATCGCTATGCCACCCATTATCTCAGTTTATTGATTTTTTCCTCCAGCCCATGGTCATGAGTATGAGCTCCTATGTCAAGGATACAACTGATTTTATTTTACAGCTTGGCGACATCAGACTGGAAAATAAGGATTACATTCTGGTCACCCTTGACGTGAGTAGCCTTTATACCAATATCCCCCACCAAGAGGGGCTTGAAGCGGTCAGATCAAAGTTCGGGACCTTTGCAGCACATGCAGGTCCACCGGTAGAATTCCTTATGCTACTTATGGAAATCATTCTTAACAAAAACTATTTCCGGTTCGAAAGAAGCGTCTATTTGCAATTAAGTGGGACCGCGATGGGGTCCAATATGGCCCCGGCATATGCAAACCTTTTCATGGATGTATATGAACACACACACATCCTACATGATGCTCCACAAGCGGTATGCATCAAAAAATATCTAAGATATATAGACGACGTCTTCCTTATATGGGATGGTTCAGAGACTGCATTGTTAGAATTTATAGAACACTTGAATCATATTCCATCTACCATCAGATTCACAGCACAGTTCAGTCATTCACAGATTTCCTTCCTGGATACCATCGTGTACAAGTCGGGTGAAGGCCTGGCCACTAGGCTTTATCACAAGGATACAGACAGGAACACGCTACTGTATGCCACTAGCCACCACCCAGCACCGCTCAAGAGGGGTCTCCCCTTCTCACAGTTACTCAGAGTAAAAAGAATAACGTCTAATCCGGATTAATTAGAATCAGCTCTCTTGGCCATGGCGGCACGCTTCCAGGACAGGGGTTATGACCGCAAGGACATCAGCGAAGCCCTGATCAAAGTAAGGAGCATCGACAGGCAATCTCTGCTGCGACCGAGCACGAATAAACCTACGGAACAACGTTGCCATTTCATCAGCACTTACTGTACGGCGTCCAACCGCATCAAGCGCAGTATACACAAGAACTGGCATATCCTAGCGAATGACAAGAAGATTGGCAAACTCTGTAAAGATCCACCACTGTTCTGCTACAAGCGAGGACGCAATTTAGGAGATATGTTGACACAAGCGGACCCAGTAGACAAGTATGGACACTCTAAAACCTGGCTCGAAAGAAAACCAGGTTCATACAGATGCCACGGTTGCACCAATTGCAGTTTCATGCAAACTGGAGCTAGTTATACCCAACCGCATAGGGGGGTACCGATTAAGATCAAGAATTTCCTAAACTGTGAGTCTCGTTTTGTCGTATATATGATCACGTGCCCCTGTGGGCTGCGCTACGTGGGGAAAACTACACGGATGCTGAAGGAGAGAATAGCCATCCATCGCTCCACGATCAGGAAAGCATTGAACAGCAAGGATGAACAGAGTGAGCTTAAATATCTGCCGGTTGCCAGACATTTTAAAGAACAACGGCACTCACTAGCCACAATGTGATGTATGCCTATATTACAGGTACTGCCACCACCCAGAGGGGGAGACAGGAACAAGTTGCTTCTGCAACAAGAGGCAAGACTAATATACGAGCTCAAGACCATATCTCCTTACAGACTAAATGAAGATCTGAAATTAGGCTGTTTTCTGTAAAAATCATATACAAATTCTGTAGTGTGAATATTTTTGGGTATAGTGATTGTTTTATTGTTACATTATCTCATTGCGCATTGTACCCGTTACGCATTTTTCTCCATCCCCCCTTCTTTCCCCCCCCCCTCCCTTTTTTTGCATTTTTTTGCATTTTTTTGCATTTTTTTGCATTTTTTATGCATTTTTTTGCATGTTTTATAAGATATATAGGATTTCGCTATGATACTTATCTGTTATTTCGGTTTGGCTGTCTACGGTATGCTATGAGAAGGTCTACTATGTCACATCGTAAGGACTACATCAGTACTGGAGACATTCTAGCACACACGGACTCGCTCGGTACAAGTATGTTTGGATATCTCTATATAGGGAGTAGGTTATACGGAGGATACATACAATACACTTTATGTATTATCTTTTTCTACGTGTTGAAATTACCGTACGTATTGTATCCATATGCTCTTATACATAGGCTATTGTTTTTTGTGTCATATCTGTCTTATATGTTCAGGAAGATAGTATATGAATACATATATACATATTTGAAATCTGATAAGTTAGCTTAATAAAAGTTGTTTAGATGCTGTTCACATTAGATAAGAACACAAACGTAAGGGCTCTACGGCCTAAGGTTACTGTTATTTTGTCAAGGTTAATCCCGCTAGCCCCATTACCAGTAATATTTCTGTCTATGTTGCAATTATGATTCACTGTTGGTGGTCACTATGGTCACTGTCAGTGGCTCTGGGTTACTGTCACTATCATTTTGTGTCGCAGTTTACAAAATATGCATTACTTTTTCTTTTTGGAAAGGTGCCGGGGGAGGTACTCTCCTTCGCGCATGTGTCCCATTAATCGGTCCCCAAATCTGAGGGACCGATTCCAAGACCCAGGGTGGGATGTCTCCAACACAGGAGATTGGCCCATCTTTAGGATGGAGTCGGACGACCCACCCTCTGGGCGCAGGAGCTACTCTCGGGGGCTCCCGAAATACGCCCTTGTTTTTTGTTCATCCCTTTTTACAATTTTGTTATTATTTTCCCGTTCCCGTTTTAGCCCTCTTGTCACTTCCCCTGTCTTGTCTACCTTTCCCTGCCCTCCCCCTTTCCCTTCCCTCTCCAGGATGCATAGATTCCACCCAGAGCGTCTAGCCGACACGATAGATTGGGACACAACCGAAAGAAACCTCAGATATATTTTCACAAGTAAGTATACAGATCACTATATGCATCATTCCCTGCTCCGTAAAACATGGCGTTAACATTAATCTCTCACAATGTGAAGGGCTTTAATAGCCCAATCAAAAGAAAGCTTGCTTTTACGGATTACAAAAGAAAACAAGTGGATGTGTTATTTCTACAAGAAACGCACTTTAGTAATAATAACTCCCCTAAGTTCCTAGACAGGGGCTTTTCCCAATTTTACACAGCATCAGCATCAGTCAAAAAACGAGGGGTAGCCATCGTATTTAGCAACTCAATCCCATTTGTGCCCCAGACAATCAAAAAAGATGTAGAGGGTCGTTATATCATTTTAACAGGAACCATACCCATCACATTGGCCTCCCTCTATGCCCCCTGTACACAGGATGCGTCTTTTTTTGACAGATTCTTCCGCTTACTAAACTCAGCAGCTAGGGATATATTATAATAGTAGGAGATTTTAATATCACAATGCAATCTTCATTAGACAGATCAAGGGGAAGTGACTCCGATAATAAAAAAGCTCAAAACTCCCTGCACAATGCCCTGAATGACAATCAACTAGTAGATATATGGAGGGAGCTTCACCCTACGACAAGGGACTACACTTTCTATTCCCACCCACACACCTCATACAGCAGAATCGATTATCTCTTTGTTTCGTGCCACTTGGTTCCTAAGGTCAATCAAACAAAGATCCATGATATTTCATGGTCCGACCATGCACCAATTGAGCTCAGGTGCAACAATATTCAGGCCAATCGACCGAGCGCAAACTGGAAACTCAATGAGTCTATCCTTAAAATATCGAAACCTGCGAAACAATAGGTCAAGAAAAAACTCAATTCTTTGAGATAAACACAGGCTCTGTGGAGTCCCATACGGTTTTATGGGAGGCTCATAAAGCAACTTTAAGGGGCATATTAACCAATATCACTGCCAAAAGAAAACGAGTGAGGGACTCCAAAATCAGGACGCTCCAATCCAAATTGCATTCCCTCTTATCGAGCCATAAGACAAATCCTGACCCACTCACGACACAGGAACTTAAAGATACAAAAATTGAATTAAATATGTTATTGACTTCCCGGGCGGATAATTCCCTCTGTTGGTCTAAGATGAAGTTTTATGAAAAAGCTAACAGGCCGGATACGATGCTAGCTCGCGCACTGAAAGATAGGCAATCCAATCCAATCCAATATCCAAGCTATACGCTTAAAATCGGGTACACCCACGGCCAACCCTAACAAAATAGTAGAAGAATTCGGTTCATTCTATGGTTCCCTATATGATGGAAAGAATGTGGCACATAATAACAACACGAGCAGAGCACTGAGAGATTTCTTAGCCAGCTCAAATTTAGAGAGATTGACAGAGTCTGACAGAAAAGCTATGGGCGCTGACTTCACATTGGAAGAAGTGTCGCAAGCTATTAAAGAACTGAAGCCATGAAAAGCACCAGGCCCCGATGGCTTTTCTGGCTATATTATAAGAAGTTCTCTAATTTACTCGCCCCAAGGTTGCTCCACTTGTTCAATGCTATATTAGCAGGAGCCCCAATCCCAGTTGACATGCTGCGGGCGTCTATATCACTTATACACAAACCCGGCAAGGATCCGCTAAATTGTAAAAGTTATAGGCCAATCTCACTAATCACTACCGATATAAAAATATACGCTAAATTACTGGCCAATAGATTAAGTCTAATCCTACCCAGACTAATAAACCCGGATCAAGTCGGTTTCGTTAAAGGGAGGCAGGCAGCGGATAACACCCGACGATTCATTGATCTGCTGGAATTGGCAAACAAAAATAACGCACAAAGCATGTTATTAAGTCTGGACGTGGAAAAAGCTTTTGATAGGATAGACTGGCCTTACTTAAAAGAGACGCTTGCTGCATTCGGCTCCGGGGATCGGGTGGGCGGAGCGATTATGTCGCTGTACTCAGGCCCATCGGCCAGGGTCATACATCAGGGCTTCCCCTCGGCCCCATTTCAAATTCAAAGCGGCACGAGACAGGGGTGCCCGTTATCTCCCCTCCTGTTTGCTCTATGTATCGAACCTCTGGCGGCACGTATTCGAGACAGTCCGGATATCTCAGGGTTAAACGCTTACTCTCAACCACATAAAGCTGCCCTATACGCTGACGATATCCTATTGATCATCTCAAAACCCCTCACATCATTACCTAACCTATTCGATCTACTAGACAAATTTTCTAAGGTCTCTGGGTTCAAAATAAACCAATCTAAGTCTGAAGCTCTGAATATCAATCTCCCTAGACATACAGAGAAACTACTGAAACTAAATTTCAAATTTAACTGGCAAAAGAACTACATAAAATACCTGGGGATCCACATCACCAAAGACGCAAAAAGTATCTATAATGCAAATTATCCCAACCTAATTCGGACTCTAAAACAAGACCTCATCAGATGGTCTTCCAAGAAGATATCTTGGATTGGAAGGATACACAGCGTTAAAATGAGTTTACTCCCCCGTATCCTTTACCTCTTCCAGACATTACCTGTGCCACTCAAACTGAAGGACATACTCTCACTTCAGTCTGAAATCTCTAACTTTATCTGGGGAGGGAAAAAACCGAGAGTCAATAAATTAAATATGAAAAGACCTACCTTAGCGGGGGACTTAGCGTACCCTGCCTGTTATCATACTATAAAGCGGCTCAATTAAGTCATATTATACAATGGCATTCTGATCCTAAACTAAAAAGATGGGTGGAGCTAGAAAGTGCGGCCTGCGCCCCATTAGAGCTTAACAACCTGATTTGGCTACCCAAAACTGCAAGAAAATTGGCTATGCTACCGCTTACCTCAATGACCAACTCCATATCGGTCTGGGAAGGAACGAGATTAAAAAACTCGCTTACCTCAGGAAGTTCGCTGATGTCGCCCATTTGGAACAACCCGAGCTTTGCGCCCGGCCTTATTGGTAACAATCACTCAATTTGGAAACTAAAAGGATATACCAGACTCAAAGACCTGGAGGGCTATAATCTTAAAATCAAATAATTCAATCTATCAAGTAGTTGTCAGGGGGGAGTAGACCCTGATGAAGATTCCTTAGTAGGACAGAAACATTGGATTAAAAAAAAAAAACATTCCCTTTAATACAAATATTTTGGTTTACCACTTACCTAGATGGGCTGTGACTTACCTAGAAGTGCTGTGTCTTACCTGGATGTGCTGTGACTTACCTGGATGTGCTGTGTCTTCTCTGTAAATTGGTTCTGGGTGAACTACATCTTTATATTATTATCTATGATGCGGGCTCTCATTAATATTTTACTGTTTAATGTTAAGGTGTGCTATCTTTAACCCTTGCTACATATGTTTGTATATACAGTATATAGATGTAGAAACATATAGATATACTGTACATGGTATAAATATGTATATAGAAGATATGTATATATGATTAAACCTTGTCCTTTTGTGTAACCACTGTCCCGCTTAACCCCACAATGTGGGGGGCCCCAAGAGCATGAACACCTGGCCAGCGCTGGCTAGTGCCTCTGATTGCTGTGGGGCTCTCACCCTGCATGCGCAGGTAATTCCCCCTCCCACTGCCTGTTTCCCCGAGCGATGCCCGCTTGGCCAGCCAAGCTCTGCAGCTTCTCACAATCACATGGCCAGAACAGGGGGCCTATACACCCGCAAGGTAAAAGTTGTTTTTTGTGGGAAATAATGTGCGGAGGGGAGTGACTTGTAAGGAGGTGTGTGTGTGTGTGTGTTTGTGTGTGTGTTTGTGTGTGTGTGTGTGTGTGTGTGTGTGGAGAGGGGTGTGTGTGTGAGAAATTGTGGGAGGACAGGGTAATGAGGAGAGATGGGGGATTGAGTGTGAAGAGAGGAGGGAGGAAATGTGCGAGAGGAAAAGATTGAGAGAGGGAGGAAGAATGAGTGTGGGCGTGTGAGAAGGGGGAGAGAAGTAAGAGGGGTTGAGGAAGTGAGGAGGCAGGTGAGAGGGGGAAACTCTAGATTTATTTAGCATTTTTTACTTGAGGGGCCCTTTAACATTTTTTTGCAGGAGGGCCCCAAAATATTAGTTATTCCCCTGCGAGCAACAGTAAAATATTTACCGCTGGTGCACTTGTCTCGTTTTTTCTTTAAATATGTGTAACGGGTGCTCCCTCTGGCCTGACCCACCCAATCTCATATTGGCCAGCTACCACATCTGTACAATAAACATGCCTTGTGCACCACCTTGTGTACCTAACATAGATCTGACTCGTGTTTGCACTACCTCAGGCTAGGCTCACCCTTCCTGTGTCTACCGTAACACGTTCCTCCAGTCTGTGCTCCTTGGTAAGTGATCTGGAATGGAGACTAGAGTACTCTGGCTCTTCCATGCAGCACTTTGGGCGTCGACCTACTTTTGGCTAGCCTAGTGCGGACCCTTCCAGAATTCCTGCTCTCAGTTACCAGTTTACCCCTTCAGGCGTCCCCCGCTAGCGCTACCTCAAGGCGACTAGAACAGCAATAGCCCCCGGCTCCAGACTCACTAACCCCTAACGGATCCCAAGGCGTCTTTGCGGCATGCATATCCAGCACCTCCCTGACTACCCCTGGCCCCGTCCCTCAAGCACAAAGTGGCAGCAGACACTTTCCTTAATTCCTACTGTGTGCCTAGCAAAAGCCTGTCCTGTTGACAGGTATCTCAGCAGCGCCTCCAATTGTAACGGGTGCTCCCTCTGGCCTGACCCACCAGTGATCTCATATTGGCCCGTGTAGTCTAACCAGTCCCCCATTACAAGGCGTGTGTGGTGGTGCACCTGCAAGTAACAGGACTCTTGAGTCTCCCGCTTGGTGTTATTAGGGGATGTCAATCAGGACAGGTATCTGAGGTAGTGGGTACGAGTCCAACTTACATCATGTGCAGCGCCTCCACCTCATCAGGATCTGTGCTTCCGCAGGGAGATGGTCCTGGTGAGGAACTCCTTCTTGGTGCCATCCACTGTTGAGTAATCTCACACTCACACAGTGGGGTTCTTTTTCTCAAGGACATCTTTATTGAATACAGGGATGTAGCAGACTGCCCCATGCAGCTGCCAGCTCTAGCCGCACATCTCTGCGTGATGTCCCTTTGCCAGGTACGCCCTCCAATCATGAAGTGGGATTCCCTTTCTCCTAGGGAGATCACCACTGTGCCAGGTCCCTGGACACAGCGTGGCGTAAACACACTGGAATTATCACTATGTTCCCGCTAGTTACTGCACTAGGGTCACAAAAGTGTTCCTTCAATAACGGTATCGTCAGGTTACTCTCTCCCTCGAACCACAACACTAACTGTCAGTGTTGTGCCCTTTATACTCCAGGGGGCAGGCGCATCTCTGAGGTCACTATCCAGGGACTCAGAGCATACAGCCACTCCCATCCTTACACAGGGCACCACACTTGGGGGTGAGGGAAAACCTCCATTACTACTGTGGGCAGGCCTGTGTGTACCAGGACTTACTGCTAACAGAGAAGATGTATGCAGTCATTATTATGCATGGCTACATACTCCCCCTGGTGAATACCCACCGTCCCGGCTGGGACCTAAATTTGGTGTACCTTGCGCCAGGAAACACTGCAAAAGAACACACAAATAACACAGCAAACATCATTACATGAACATAATAATGAACGCTCAGTACACTCACTGACTAGCAGGGAGCGCAAAAGAAACAACAGACCACTCTATTGGACACTCAATAGTAATGCCGAGGATCTGGCTTCTTCACCTCTCGCCCCGCGGCATCATGCACAGTCACGCTGTATTCCCGTGGTACTCCTCTCTCATTACAGTACATCACCTTGTGCTTATATACACTGCGCCCTATCTTCCAGACCCGCATCAGTTGAGCTACCCTCTGCTCGGCCTGTATCCCTTTTATGGCTCCCCCTCTCTCAATGATATAGTACTGAATATCAGTCTTGAGCCATCTCTCCCTATTCTCCTCTATCTCTGTCATTAGAGGTTCAGGGACATAGGGGTAATCAAGCCCATGGGACTTCCTGTACTTGGCAATGATAGCTCGCTCAGCTCTGCAAGCCCTAGTTAAACTGGTTTTACCAGCCTTCCCGGGCAACACCCATGATAGGGGCTCATGTGTCTCCACCGGATCATCTAACCCTGCGGACCCCTTAGGGATAATTAGGCCTGCCTGTATACGGTCCCATCGTACCCTTAGAGCCCTAAGGTAGGATTCATCATCAAAATCCCCGGCAGCCCACCAGTGATCAACCACCCCCTCTCTCTCTAAAATAAAGCGGGTGCGGTCAAGCCACGAGGCATACCCCTCGTACAAGGGGGCCCACCACCTAGTCTCCTTCCGTTCCTCGGAGCTAGAATCTGCATTTTCCTCTAGGGACTCCTCATCAGGCCCACCAGAAGACACTCCAGATGTACCCTCAGATCTGGTATTAACTCCCTTACGGTGAGAGGTATTCCTAACAGTAATACTCATCCCGCTAGGACAATCACTCGACACCGACACTTGTCGGGACATGCTCCCTGACTGGAGGGGAATGGGACCTGTGATTCATATTCGCTCTCTCCGCACCGCACGATGGAAGCAATTATAACGACAGAAATCCGTGATTCTAACCTGTTGGCTACAACAGGCACTAGCTCCAGCAAGCGACATACGTTAACACATTATAATAGAAACCCAGAGATTACCGATAGCAAAGCAGCTCGTGAACCCCTAATAGCCACCGGTAAACCCTTTATTGTTCAGCGAAAAGTGGAGTGCCCCCCAAGCCGAAAGTAAGGATATCCCTTGCAGAGTACATCAGCAAGGCCCCTGTTTATGGTCCCCTCTCACAAGCAGGAGGAGGGGGAGAAGAGACTCCTCGGACAAACACGTTCAGCCAGACCTAAAAGCACTGTTCTGACTGGTGCAGATATAAGAAGTTCTTATCATTGACAGAACTTCTTCGTGTGGCGCGCTAGAAGGGACCTCAATTGCTCCCGGGGAGGGCGGGGATGACCTGCCATTGAAACCAAAAATGGCCAGACCACCACTGCCTGTGCTAAAACTCCAAACACATGGACCAAGTCACTGCTTTTAAATGACAGACTGTCAGATTCCTAGAGGACAAGGCAGAGGACGCCGAAAACCGCGACCCGCAGTGCAACATCAGCTGCGGGGGGTCGCCTTAAATTCATCAATAATGATCCTGAGACTTTAAAATAGGTGCTGAACACAACCTTTTTCCAGATAAGCCAGACTCTGAGATATTTGCTGGACCGCTGCCCCTCAAGCTCTGCACGGGAAACCTCAGAGTGGTGATTGACAGCCCCTCCAAGACAGATATAGTACCAATACGATTCCACCACTCTACTCTGCCAACCAAGGAGGAGGATGTGCATGGATCTATCCGGGCCCTGAAGCTAATACCCTGGAATTCGAGGGGGCTGCGTAAGCTCTGCATATAATACAGGCCTCTACCCCCATCGCCACCACGGACTTGAATAAAAGGAAAGGCTCGGCTCCAATACACAAATAGTTCTCCGAGAGAGCAAAGCAGCCCGATCTTCAAGAATGATATGGTTCTCTTCCCGTGCCCTCCTTGCTCAATGTAAAATGGCACTGTCTTACACTTAACAAAACCCAAGAAGATGGAGAGGGTTCCTCGCCAAACTCGGGGTCCACTGGAGCCATACATAGCCCAGCAACATCCACCCATCCGTTACCGCCGCGGGCCCCGCCCACGCGGACGGCCCTCCTGGAACAAGCAGGGACCTCCCGCGCTCAGCAGCTGCACATCTGTAGGGCTTCAGGCACCAAACGATCTTTATTCAATACAAGCTCACAACTTCCCCAGCCCTTCCGGAATGAATCCCTGCTTACAAACCTTAACCTGCTGTCTCAACCAGTGCCATCTTTCGCCCAGAATTATCCTCCTCGTCAGATAGCGGAGCGAGGCGGATCGTATGCGGTTTTTTGGAGCGGCATCCATCTTTGGTCTGGTCTCCCTCCGTGGCGGAGCGGAACATCAAGGGTTTTGCGGCGAAGCAACGCTGACGTCATCCCGCGGGCTCTTCTTCTTTCTCGCGAGATTCGCCGCAGGCTGATGATTCGGAGCGGGGCCGCCGAGACTCCACCATTGTTGCAGAGACAGTTCCTCCACCGCCCGGGTGGAATAAGAGGGGGAGAGTGGGAGACTCGCGGTTCCGGGTCCCTCTTCCTGCTCTCGGGTCCTCCTGGGCCCTCTCACCTGGGGTGACCGGAGGGTGTCTGTAGCCCTTGCCATCAACAACCATGTCCTTGCCCCCCACACATAACCCAATACAACAGAATAAAGATCACTCCCTGTTAAACACTGTTAAACACTAAAACACTGCCCCACATAGGGTGGACACAGGGTTTTGGGATCACACAAGAACTGAGTTAAACCCCCATATGATCCCATTTAGTCAGAAGCTGTAACATTTTGTTAATAAAGGTAAAGGGTTAAGATCCAAATTTAAAAAACATACCCACATTATATATATATATACAGGATGCACTGTGATGTCTTATGGTTTGTTACTCAAGGTTTGATCAGTTACTAGGTACACATATGCATATATCAGGTTCTCTCATTGGTGCGTACCAGTATCAGTATGTTGGATTCGCCTGGTGTTCTTAGAAATGTGGGTTGTATCTGTTTTAGCGCGGTAAACAATTTTAAGGAGTTCATGATTTTTTCAGGTGTTTTTCAGTATGGTGTGTTCAAGGGTATATATCGGGTGCTTGTGTGAAGGTCTGTCAGTTTTCGCACTGACACTGAGGAAGGTCCTGTTTGGCGGACCGTAAACGTTTGGCGGCCTTGTGTTCTGATACACTTTTTTGATACCATACCCACGCGTGCAGTGTGCTGTCTCTTTTTTGCTATCATATCCCCTGGTCTCCATCTGTCTACAGAACCAGTCCTCTATGGAAACAACACACCTCATGCCCAATGCAACAAAACGCGGAGTGCTAATGGCGTCCCTAAACCTGACCTCTTCACTCTTTTTTATACTTGTGTGCACCTACCCTAATTGTTTCTTACGCCGCCTACCCGCACTTTAGCTGTGAGTTGGGATCCTTACGATAACAGCATATTGGACTTTAATTGACCGTGTCTGTTCTGTCACACACACTCATTATGCGAGGAAGTATGCAGACTTTGACCGGGTATTTTTACGCTACGCTATCGGACTACTTGCGTGTGGGCAGTTTTCATTGGTCTAGCCGAAGATGGGGGTCGGGGGGCGGATAACTACTGGGTACACCACAGGCCGATCTGTCCTTAATCAGTGAACTGCTAGGTAAGCCCACTATGGAGAGTCTCAGTCCCACTGGAAGAACATCGAATTAAGGCGTATATATATACAACGATCTCATAACCTTAAGAAAACGAGAGGTAGATTTTTTCCTTCATGGGGGTAACTTTATCACCCTACCACAAGGTGAAGTCGAAACTACCCCACGTGGGTTTTCAAATCAGGACCCACCCACCATCGGACGCATTGATGACCCGATTTTTGTCAAAATGGATTGCCAGGGGTGGTCTTAATACTATGCTCCATTGATCTTACTGATATTGGTGATAGAGCAATCCATGAAAGAACTTGCAAAAAATTAAACATGAGGTGGATGTCTCCAGGGGGCAGCATGGTGATAAACTGATAGCTGACACAAGTACTGATTTGGAACGGATAATTATCCACCACAATGACGTTACAGGGCAATCTTATTAAATATAAGAACGAAAGTTCACAGGCTTGTAAAACTGATTACAAAGACGTAAGGTCTACCGCGTGCTGTTTTTGGGCCTAGGGGAACCGTAATACAGTTCGAGGGGGACAAGGACGCAACCCGCACGCCGCCAGAAATCTGCCTACATGATTCGGGTTGATGCCCCCATAGTGAGCACTGACTTCTCCTCTGATATAGCTGGAAGAGGCTTTCATGGAATGACTTTTTTAGAAGGTCCGACAGAGGCCAACACGCTAAAAACCACGCCCCGTTTCAGAAGTCAACGGAAGGGACCGCACATGTCAAGGGTGGGAGAAAATCGCGGTATCCAGAGCGCGAAACACAGTAGAGCGTGGACCACGGATCCGAAGTCCGCAGGCCACCACGGTAAATATATCATCTGACTGACCGTTACCCTGACCGTCGTCGTCCACACACGTCCTCCACCTAAGAGCCTCATTTTTTGTACCCCGCACATTCACACAGTTTGGAAGCTGGGAGAGGTCGAAAATGTCAAATTTTAATAGAACAATTGAGACTTAAGACTTCTTTAATCAAGCAGCCCCTATACTCAAGCCCCTCTGTCAAGGCCAACACTTTACATGCAGCAGCAATGTTGATCCATAACTAACAACCAACAGACCACAAGTATAGCGCCTTTAGGAATGTTCTGGATAAGAACTGTCACACAAAAAAGACCAAATAACAGGAGTAAGCTATCATAATATCCACGAGATGAAGAAAAAATCAGCGGACTTGGTATCTCAGTGTGACAAACAACCAAAGAGATCAGGATTAAATCCGCGCAGCGGCCTAAAGGGGTGGCCATTGTTGTGGTTACTCAAATATGTGGAGTAATAAAAAAGGAGAATAAAATCAACTTGCCCGTTCCACATCCACATATAGATGCTTACCAAACGGTCCTAACGGTGGGAGTATAAAAAGGGGTGATTCGGTCATAACAGATGGGGGTTGTAACAACTGGATTCTGAGGAAACGGGCAATTCCTGAACATGGACCCTTCCCCACAATGCCCATCCTATACAGGCCTTGCCTAAAGGCAATCACAAATCGGCCACAAAACCACCAGGAAGACCTAGTTATTTCTGCAAGAGTATCGCTATGGTGCCACCCTTATCCTCAGTTTATTGATTTTTTTTTCCTCCGCCCATAGGTCTTAGTATGAGCTCTCCTATGTCAAGGATACAACTGATTTTTTATTTTTACAAGCTTGCCGACATCAGACTGGAAAATAAGATTACATTCTGGTCAACCCTTGACGTGGTACCTTATACATAAGCCCCCACCAAGAGGGGCTTGAAGCGGTCAGATCAAAGTTCGGGGACCTTTGCAGCACATGCAGGTCCCCCGGTGGAATTCCTTATGCTACTCATGGAAATCTTCTTAACAAAAAACTATTTCCGGGTTCGAAAGAAGCGTTATTTGCAATTAAGTGGTACCCCGCGATGGGTCCAATATGGCCCCCGTCATATCAACCTTTTCATGGATTTATATGAACACACCACATCCTACATGATGCCCCACACGCGGTATGCATCAAAAAATATCTAAGATATATAGATGACGTCTTCCTTTTATGATGGTTCAGAGACTGCATTGTTGAATTTTTAGAACACTTGAATCATATTCCAGCTGACCATCAGATTCACAGCACAACAGTTCAGTCATCAACAGTTTCTTCCTGGATTACCCACGTGTACAGTCAGGTGAAGGCCTTGGCCACGAGGCTTTATCACAAGGATACATATTGAACCCGCTAACTGTGTGCCACTAAGCCACCACCCAGCACCGTCAGAGGGTCCTTCTCCTTCTCACAGTTTACCAGAGTAAAAAAATAACATCTAATCGCGGATGAAATTAGAACCAGCTCTCTTGGGCCAATGGCGGCCCTTCAGGACAGGGGTTAGGACCTGCAAGGACCCATGCGATAGCCCTGATCAAAGTAAAGCATCTACAGGCAATCTCTTCTGCGACCGTACACGTAATAAACCTACGAACAAACTTTGCCATTTCCATCACACTTACGTATCGCGTCCCAAACCGCAATCAACGTCAGTAATACCACAAGAACTGCATATACTAGCGAATGCACAAGATTGGCAAACTCTGTAGAGATCCACCACTGTTTCGGCTACAAAGCGAGGACGCATTTTAGATATTTTTGACCAACAGCGGACCAGTGGACATTGAACCTTCTAAAACCTGGCTCGAAGAAACCAGGTTCATACGATGCCACGGTTGCACCAATTGCATTTTCACACACTGGAGCTGTTATAACCCACCCGCATAGTTGGGGTACCGGATTAAGATCAAAATTTCCTTTCCTAAACTTGAGTCTCGTTGTTGTCGTATATATGATCACGTTGACCCCTGTGGGTCTTGCTCTACGTGGGGAAAACTACACGGATGCTGAAGGAGAGAATAGCCATCCATCGTCCAAACACCGATCCAGGAAAGCATTGAACAGCAAGGATAACAGTGAGCTTATATCTGCCGTTTCCAGACATTTTAAAGAACAACGGCACTCACTAGCCCAATGCGATTTATGCCTATATTACGGTACTGCCACGAACCCAGAGGGGAGACAGGAACAAGTTGCTTTTCGCAACAGAGGCAAGACTAATACGAGCTCAAGACCATATCTTCCTTACGGACAAATGAAGAGCTTAAATTAGGCTGTTTTCTGTTCTAAAAATCATATACAAACATTCTGTATGTGAATATTTTTGGGTATAGTGATTGTTTTAATTGTTACACTTATCTCATTCGCATTGTACCCTTTACGGCATTTTTTCCCTCCCCCCTTCTTCTTCCCCCCCCCCCCTTTTTTTTACATTTTTTTTGCATTTTTTTGCATTTTTTATGCATTTTTTTTGCATTTTTTATGCATTTTTTTGCATGTTTTATTCACTCATTGCACTTTGGGGTGTATAGTCACACTCGGTGTCCATCTTTTAAAACAACTCAAGTCCCCTATTGGTTGCATGTGGATACATCAGCACTTTAACCATCTGTACATCTGGATGGGCTGGTTGGTAACTACGGCTTTATGCCCGCCCTTTTGTAGTAGACATACATGTATATATTATACGTTTTTTTTTCTGGGGTCTAATATATTGATTACGGTAATTACACAACACAATCACAAGATAGGGCTATACTATGTCCATGAATTACCATGTTCCTCTGGAATACCGTTATCTATGTTATAGACATTAACTTTATGATTTTGGTTTTATTTGTGGGCCTGATTCAGGTTCACCCATGCATTTCAAATGTTTAACCTTTGATTACTTTGTTACAGATATTGCTACTATTCTGCTTAGTATGCTACTATGCCTCTTTTATTGTGCCCATGTTTCCGTTTCAGTTCTGGCCATTACGCATTTTTGGCAACAGCCTCATGCTCTTTAATACTGCTTGCGCTATTGCGCAGCGTTGCGCATGCGCATTAGCACAGATACCGCATACCCTCTCTGCAGTAGGCAGGGACGCGTTCGGGTTGTCAGCAGCACACTGCGCATGCGCGGTTACACTCCACGGCGCACATTGTATGAGAATCACCCACCGCTCTCCCATGCAACAGGTTGGGGAAGTGTTTAGACCCAACGGAACGCGCTGCCATTATGCGATTTATGATTGACTGCCCCGTTACAATAAAACACCCTGACCACTGCTCCCTGGACAATGTGCATATTTTTGCAGACCATTTGCATTAACGTATCATTTACGGGCACTCTTTGTAACATCCACAGTATGGTATCTCCAGCACTGATGGCGAGTTGCTGTTCAGCAATGCATTTTATATGTATTTTAACCATTTATGCGCTTGAATATCATTAGATTTTCAAGTAGTCATGGTTACTAAAACGGATGCCACTGTGATGTCAATTATGTTTTATCAAGGTTTGATCATGTGACTAGGTACACTATGCCATAGATCAGGTTCTCTCATTGGGGCGTACCAGTATCAGTATGTTGGATTCGCTGTTTAGAAATGTGGGTTGTATCTGGGATTGACATTTGGAGTTCATATTGTTTTCAGGTTTTTTTTAGTATTGTTAAGGGTATATATGGGTGCTTGTGTTAGTCTGTAGTTGCACTGCCCTGATGAAGGTCCCGTTGGGAGGACCGAAACGTTGGCGGCCTTGTGTTACGGAATACACTTTTTTGATACCATACCTCATTGTGCTGTCCTGTTTTTTGGCTAATCAGGATCCCCTGTGTCTCCATATGTCTATATATATATATATATATATATTATATATATATATATATATATATATATACTGTAGGGGTGCACCACCATAATTAAGTAGAGTCAAGATCAACGCACAGTTAAATTACACTTTAAGTACATATTTATTATTCCTGTATGATTCACAGGCACCCCAAGATAAGGTTTCTGAAGCCGAGTTAGCTACAGTATGTTAAATAGTAATAAGTGTCATATCCAGGTTCGATACTGGTAGTATAATAAGAGAATAATATGTTATATTGGTAATTGTATATTATTATTGTCATATTTATATATATATATATATATATATATATATATATATATTATATATAATATATATATATAGTTTATATATTGCTATATAAGATATATAGGATTTCGCTATGATACTTATCTGTTATTTCGGTTTGGCTGTCTACGGTATGCTATGAAAGGTCTACTATGTCACATCGTAAGGACTACATCAGTACTGGAGACATTCTAGCACACACGTACTCGCTCGTTACAAGTATGTTTTGGGATATCTCTATATAGGGATTAGGTTTACGGAGGATACATACATACACTTTATGTATTATCTTTTTCTACGTGTTGAAATTACCGTACGTATGTATCCATATGCTCTTATCCATAGGCTATTGTTTTTTTTGTGTCATATCTGTCTTATATGTTCACCGGAAGATAGTATATGAAATACATATATACATATTTGAAATCTGATAAGTTAGCCTTAATAAAAGTTGTTTCGATGTAGATGCTGTTCACATTAGATAAGAACACAAACGTAAGGGCTCTACACGGCCTAAGTTACTGTTATTTTGTCAAGTTAATCCGTAGAATCCCGCTAGCCCCATTACCAGTAATATTTCTGTCTATGTTGCAATTATGATCACTGTGGTGGTCACTAGGTCACTGTCGTGGCTCTCTGTGGTTACTGTCACTATCATTTTGTGTCGCAGTTTACAAAATATGCTTACTTTTTTTTTTTTGGGAAAGTGCCGGGGGAGGTTACTCTCCTTCGCCATGTGTCCCATTAATCGGTCCCCCAATCTGAGGGACCGATTCCAAGACCCAGGGTGGGTGTCTCCAACACAGGAGATTGGCCCATCTTTAGGATGGAGTCGGACGACCCCCCTCTGGGTCGCAGGAGCTACTCTCGGGGCCTCCCGAAATAACGCCCTTGTTTTTTGTTCATCCCTTTTTACAATTTTGTTATATTTTTCCCGTTCCCGTTTTAAAGCCCTCTTGTCACTTCCCCTGTCTTGTCTACCTTTCCCTGCCCTCCCCCTTTCCCTTCCCTCTCCAGGATGGCTAGATTCCCCCAGAGCGTCTAGCCGACACCGATAGATTGGGACACAACCGCAAAACCTCAGTATATTTTCACATAAGTATACAGATCACTATATGCATCATTCCCTGCCCGTAAAACATGGCGTTACATTAATCTCTCACAATGTGAAGGGCTTTAATAGCCCAATCAAAAGAAGCTTTGCTTTTACTGATTACTGAAAGAAAACAAGTGGATGTGTTATTTCTACAAGAACGCACTTTAGTATAATACACTCCCCTAAGTTCCTAGACAGGGGCTTTTCCAATTTTCACACAGCAATCAGCATCAGTCAAAAAACGAGGGGTAGCCATCGTATTTAGCACTCAATCCATTTGTGCCCAGACAATCAAAAAGATGTAGAGGGTCGTTATAATCATTTAACAGGAACCATACCCATCACATTGGCCTCCCTCTATCCCCCTTACACAGATGCGTCTTTTTTTTGACAGATTCTTCCGCTTACTAAACTCAGCAGCTAGGGATATATTATAATAGTAGGAGATTTTTAATATCACAATCAATCTTCATTAGACAGATCAGGGAATTGACTCCGATAATAAAAAAGCTCAAAACCTCCCTGCACAATGCCCTGAATGACAATCAACTAGTAGATATATGGAGGGGCTTCACCCTACGACAAGGGACTACTACCTTTCTATTCCCACCCACACACCGTCATACGCAAAATCGATTATCTCTTTGTTTCGTGCACTTGGTTCCTAAGGTCAATCAAACAAAGATCCATGATATTTCATGTCCGACCATGGCACCAATTGAGCTCAGGTGCAGACAATTTCAGCCAATCGACCGAGCGCAAAACTGGAAACTCAATGAGTCATCCTTAAAATATCGAAACCTGCGAAACAATAGGTCAGAAAAAACTCAATTCTTTGAGATAAACACAGGCTCTGTGGAGTCCCATACGGTTTTATGGGAGGCTCATAAAGCACGTTAAGGGGCTATTAACCAATATCACTGCCAAAAGAAAACGAGTGAGGGACTCCAAAATCGACGCTCCAATCCAAATTGCATTCCCCTTACTTATCGAGCCATAAGAACAAATCCTGACCCACTCCACGACACAGGAACTTAAAGATCAAAATGAATTAAATATGTTATTGACTTCCCGGGCGGATAATTCCCTCTGTTGGTCTAAGATGAAGTTTTATGAAAAAGCTAACAGCCGATACGATGCTAGCTCGCGCACTGAAAGATAGGCAATCCAATCCAATCCAATATCCAAGCTATACGCTTAAAATCGGGTACACACCCACGGCCAACCTAACAAAATAGTAGAAGAATTCGGTTCATTCTATGGTTCCCTATATGATGGAAAGAATGTGGCACATAATAACAACACGAGCAGAGCACTGAGAGATTTCTTATAGCCAGCTCAAATTTAGAGAGATTGACAGAGTCTGACAGAAAGCTATGGGCGCTGACTTCACATTGGAAGAAGTGGTCGCAGCTATTAAAGAACTGAAGCCATGAAAGCACCAGGCCCCGATGGCTTTTCTGGCTATATTATAAGAAGTTCTCTAATTTAACTCGCCCCAAGGTTGCTCCACTTGTTCAATGCTATATTAGCAGGACCCCAATCCCAGTTGACATGCTGCGGGCGTCGCTATATCACTTATACACAAACCCGGCAAGGATCCTAAATTGTAAAAGTTTATAGGCCAATCTCACTAATCACTACCGATATAAAAATATACGCTAAATTACTGGCCAATAGATTAAGTCTAATCCTACCCAGACTAATAAACCCGGATCAGTCGGTTTCGTTAAAGGGAGGCAGGCAGCGGATAACACCCACCACATTCATTGATCTGCTGAATTGGCAAACAAAATAACGCACAAAGCATGTATTAAGTCTGGACGTGGAAAAAGCTTTTGATAGGATAGACTGGCCTTACTTAAAGAGAACGCTTGCTGCATTCGGCTCCGGGGATCGGGTGGGCGAGCGATTATGTTCGCTGTACTCACGGCCCATCGCCAGGTCATACTCAGGGCTTCCCCTCGGCCCCATTTCAATTCAAACGGCACGAGACAGGGGTGCCCGTTATCTCCCCTCCTGTTTGCTCTATGTATCGAACCTCTGGCGGCACGTATTCGAGACAGTCCCGATATCTCGGTTAAACCTTACTCTCAACCACATAAAGCTGCCCTATCCCGCTGACGATATCCTATTGATCATCTCAAACCCCTCACACATCATTACCTAACCTATTCGATCTACTAGAACAAATTTCTAAGGTCTCTGGTTTTCAAAATAAACCAATCTAAGTCTGAAGCTCGTGAAATCAATCTCTCCCTAGACATACAAGAAACTACTGAAACTAAATTTCAAATTTAACTGGCAAAAGAACTACATAAAATACCTGGGGATCCACATCACCAAAGACGCAAAAAGTATCTATAATGCAATTTCCCAACCTAATTCGGACTCTAAAACAGAACCTATCAGATGGTCTTCCAAGAAGATATCTTGGATTGGAAGGATACACAGCGTTAAAATGAGTTTACTCCCCCCCCGTATCCTTTACCTCTTCCAGACATTACCTGTGCCACTCAAACTGAAGCATATCTCCACTTCAGTCTGAATCTCTAACTTTATCTGGGAGGGAAAAAACCAAGTCAATAATAAATATAAAAGACCTACCTTAGCGGGGGACTAGCGTACCCTGCCTGTTATCATACTATAGCGGCTCATTAAGTCATATTATACAATGGCATTCTGATCCTAAACTAAAAAATGGGTGGAGCTAGAAAGTGCGGCCTGCGCCCCATTAGAGCTTAACAACCTATTTGGCTACCCAAAACTGCAAGAAAATTGGCTATGCTATACCGCTTACCTCAATGACCAACTCCATATCGGTCCTGGAGGAACAGATTAAAAACTCGCTTACCTAGGAAGTTCGCTGATGTCCGCCCATTGGAACAACCCGAGCTTTGCGCCCGGCCTTATTGGTAACAATCACTCAATTTGGAAACTAAAAGGATATACCAGACTCAAAACCTGGAGGGCTATAATCTTTAAATCAATAATTCAATCTATCATAGTTGTCAGGGGGGAGTAGACCCTGATGAAGATTCCTTAGTAGGACAGAAACATTGGATTAAAAAAAAAAAAATTCCTTTAATTACAATATTTTGGTTTACCACCACTTACCTAGATGGGCTGTGACTTACCTAGAAGTGCTGTGTCCTTACCTGGATGTGCTGTGACTTTACCTGGATGTGCTGTGTCTTCTCTGTAAATTGGTTCTGGGTGAACTACATCTTTATATTATTATCTATGATGCGGGCTCTCATTAATATTTTACTGTTTAATGTTAAGGTGTGCTAATCTTTAACCCTTGCTACATATGTTTGTATATACAGTATATAGATGTAGAAACATATAGATATACTGTACATGGTAATAAATATGTATATAGAAGATATGTATATATTATTAAACCTTGTCCTTTTGTGTAACCACTGTCCCGCTTAACCCCACAATGTGGGGGGCCCCAAGAGCATGAACACCTGGCAGCGCTGGCTATGCCCTCTGATTGCTGTGGGGCTCTCACCCTGCATTGCGCAGTAATTCCCCCCTCCCACTGCCTGTTCCCCCGAGCGATGCCCGCTTGGCCAGCCAAGCTCTCTGCAGCTTCTCACAATCACATGGCCAGAACAGGGGCCTATACACCCGCAAGGTAAAAGTTGTTTTTTTGTGGGAAATATTGTCGGAGGTGAGTGACTTGTAAGGAGGTGTGTGTGTGTGTGTTGTTTGTGTGTGTGTTTGTGTGTGTGTGTGTGTGTGTGTGTGTGGAGAGGGTGTGTGTGTGATGAATTGTTGGAGGACGGGTAATGAGGAGAGATTGGGATTGAGTGTGAAGAGATAGAAAGTTCGAGAGGAAAAGATTGACCCATAAAAAAGTGTGTGTGGGCTTATGACTGGGGAGAAGTAGAGGGGTTGAGAATGAGGGGCAGGTGAGAGGGGGAAACTCTAGATTTATTTTAGCATTTTTTACTTGAGGCCCTTTAACATTTTTTTTGCAGGGGGCCCCAAATATTAGTTATTCCCTCCCTGCGAGCAACAGTAAAATTTACCGCTGTTGTGCACTTGTCTCGTTTTTTTCTTTAATATGTGTAACGGTGCTCCCTCTGGCCTGACCCACCCAATCTCATATTGGCCCGTGTAGTCTAACCAGTCCCCCATTACAAGGGCGTGTGTGGTGGTGCACCTGCAAGTAACAGGACTCTTGAGTCTCCCGCTCTTGGTGTTATTAGGGGATGTCATCAGGACAGGTAGCTGATAAGTGGGTACGAGTCCAACTTACACATCATGTGCAGCGCCTCCACTCCATCAGGATCTGTGCTTCCCGCGGGAGATGGTCCTGGTGAGGACCTCCTTCTTGGTGCCATCCACTGTTGAGTAATCTCACACTCACACAGTGGGGTCTTTTTCTCAAGGACATCTTTATTGAATACGGGATTAGCAGACTCCCCCATGCAGCTGCCAGCTCTAGCCGCACATCTCTGCGTGATGTCCCTTTGCCAGGTACGCCCTCCAATCATGAAGTGGGATTCCCTTTCTCCTAGGGAGATCACCACTGTGCCAGGTCCCTGGACACAGCGTGGCGTAAACACACACGGGAATTATCACTATGTTCCCGTTAGTTTACTGCACTAGGGTCACAAAAGTGTTCCTTCAATAACGGTATCGTCGTTAGCGTCTCTCCCCCTCGAACCACAACACTAACTGTCAGTGTTGTGCCCTTTATACTCCAGGGGGCAGGCGCATCTCTGAGGTCACTATCCAGGGACTCAGAGCATACAGCCACTCCTCCATCCTTCACAAGGGCACCACACTTGGGGGTGAGGGAAACCTCCATTACTACTGTGGGCAGGCCTGTGTGTACAGTGACTTACTGCCCA
>WSYH01000822.1:41793-134797 GCA_036426205.1 Ascaphus truei | reverse complement strand
TCCTCCCTCCGACCCATCATCCACTACCCAAGTCCAGCCCCCCATGTCCGATCATCAAAGGACCCCGTGACTCCCCGGACAACCCTAACTGGAACTAGATCCAAATAGGATGGGACGGGTACAAGGCTTTAGCTAGGGCCTTAGGACTAACCTTGGTGTGGACGGGGTTTGGGGACGGGAACCGACCATAGGCACGGACAGGTTTCGACCTGCTCCCCAGCGTACCTGCCTAGCATCGCCACAAGTCCATCTTTGTTTCTCAACTGGGACTCCTGGGCTTTCCGTTCAACCGCCCCATTCCCTGGATAATAGGGAATCGCTTCCCGCTGCTCGATCGCAGAGGCGACACCATCTCCCACTCGGGCCTCCCCTGGTCCTCCGGCACCACTTCCCACACGCACGTGCTGCGCGCCATCTTGCGGTGGATTCCCAAGCGGAATCTCTTCCTCCACAAGATCTCCTCCAACGCCATTCTGCTACGCGATCCAGTCTGCTCTGGACTCGCTCCTTTGGATTCTTCCACCTCCTGGGCCTGGCGACAGACACCGTGTCTTAGTCCCGTGCAGGGTAGGTGTAGATCTGCCTCCGTCCGATCCACTAGTCACCACGGCAGTGGACTCCCGCCGATCGGATGGTCGCGGTACGGGAGACTTCGATTCCGCGTGCTAACAGAGAAGATGTATGCAGTCATTATTATGCATGGCTACATACTCCCCCTGGTGAATACCCACCGTCCCGGCTGGGACCTAAATTTGGTGTACCTTGCGCCAGGAAACACTGCAAAAGAACACACAAATAACACAGCAAACATCATTACATGAACATAATAATGAACGCTCAGTACACTCACTGACCAGCAGGGAGCGCAAAAGAAACAACAGACCACTCTATTGGACACTCAATAGTAATGCCGAGGATCTGGCTTCTTCACCTCTCGCCCCGCGGCATCATGCACAGTCACGCTGTATTCCCGTGGTACTCCTCTCTCATTACAGTACATCACCTTGTGCTTATATACACTGCGCCCTATCTTCCAGACCCGCATCAGTTGAGCTACCCTCTGCTCGGCCTGTATCCCTTTTATGGCTCCCCCTCTCTCAATGATATAGTACTGAATATCAGTCTTGAGCCATCTCTCCCTATTCTCCTCTATCTCTGTCATTAGAGGTTCAGGGACATAGGGGTAATCAAGCCCATGGGACTTCCTGTACTTGGCAATGATAGCTCGCTCAGCTCTGCAAGCCCTAGTTAAACTGGTTCGACCAGCCGTCCCGGGCAACACCCATGATAGGGGCTCATGTGTCTCCACCGGATCATCTAACCCTGCGGACCCCTTAGGGATAATTAGGCCTGCCTGTATACGGTCCCATCGTACCCTTAGAGCCCTAAGGTAGGATTCATCATCAAAATCCCCGGCAGCCCACCAGTGATCAACCACCCCCTCCCTCTCTAAAATAAAGCGGGTGCGGTCAAGCCACGAGGCATACCCCTCGTACAAGGGGGCCCACCACCTAGTCTCCTTCCGTTCCTCGGAGCTAGAATCTGCATTTTCCTCTAGGGACTCCTCATCAGGCCCACCAGAAGACACTCCAGATGTACCCTCAGATCTGGTATTAACTCCCTTAAGGTGAGAGGTATTCCTAACAGTAATACTCATCCCGCTAGGACAATCACTCGACACCGACACTTGTCGGGACATGCTCCCTCCTCCCTCCGACCCATCATCCGACGTACCCAAGTCCAGGCTCCCTGTCCGATCATCAAAAGGACCCCGTGACTCCCCGGACAACCCTAAACTGGAACTAGATCCAAATAGGATAGGGACGGGTACAAGGGCTTTAGCTAGGGCCTTAGGACTAACCTTGGGTGTGGACGGGGTTTGGGGACGGGACCGACCAGTAGGCACGGACAGGGTTTCGACCTGCTCCCCAGCGGTACCTGCCTTAGCATCGCCACAAAGTCCATCTTTGTCTTCAACCTTGGGACTCCTGGGCTTTCCGTTCAACCGCCCATTCCCTTGGATAATAGGGGATCGCTTCCCGCTGCTCGATCGCAGAGGCGGCACCATCTCCCACTCGGGGCCTCCCTGGTCCTCCGGCACCACTTCCGCACACGCACGTGCTGCGACGCCATCTTGCGGTGGATTCCCAAGCGGAATCTCTTCCTCCACAAGGATCTCCTCCAACGTCATTCTGCCACGCGATCCAGTCTGGCTCTGGACTCGCTCCTTTGGATCTTCCACCTCCTGGGCCTGCGACAGACACCGTGTCTTAGTCCCGTGCAGGGTAGGTGTAGATCTGCCTCCGTCCGATCCACTAGTCACCACGGCAGTGGGACTCCGGCGATCGGATGGTCGCGGTACGGGAGACATTCGATTCCGCGTCTCCACACCACGAGGAATTTCATCCCTCCATGGCGTACCAATGGTATGACAGTCCCGTCTGATGACTGTCTTACTCGCCAGCCTTGCACACTCCTCATCCGAGGATTCCAGTTTGCAGTTCGGCCGAGGCATCCCAGTAGGAGACCGGCGATGGGCTCCTCGGTGATCACCTCTCCGATGGCTGAGTTTCTCTATCGGAAGCACCAATGTTGGCTCCGACTCTGCGGGACTGGCACTCTTGTTCCAGAGAGCTCCCGGCTGTTCTTCTATCGCCACCGGTACATGTCCGGTCATCCCCGTAGATTGTACAGGTACGAATGTGGTCATGGGCCACATGTACTGCAGTCCACAGTGGGGGCATCGGGCTTCGCTGCCCACGGCTCCGCCCGGCAGTCTGCACTGCAGGCACAGACACGCCACAGTCTCTACACCCTCCACCCGGATCACCAGGAAGCCTCCTGGAGCCGAATAAGGGTGCGTGGAAATCACAGGACCTTGGTCCACTTTATCAACAGCTTCAGCCATTTTTATCAGCGGAGGTACTCTGCTCAGAGGTCGGTACTGATCAATGGCTCTTCGCAACTGAAAGGCATGGGCTGATATAGTCACCCTTCCTCCCATTTCCTCTTGCGACATCCGGTGAGACCGCAAACCACTCCCCCTGGTTGAAACTAGGGGGATGTCTCGTAGACTTGTAGGCTGACCCAGCACAGGTGCGGAGTGAGTCATAGTCCATGAGGGCGCGGCTCCAGCTTTCGCGCCAAACTCCCCATCGGGGTGGAGTTTTCGCGTTGGCGCCAATCCTGGCCAACATCTAGCAGACTGCAAAGTTGCAAGACCTTTTGCAGCATGCCCACGCGGTGTCCCGGGAACGCGGGAACCGCCATCTTGGTAAGCATTGTCTTTTCTTTCACTGTCTTTTCTCTCACTGAAGGCAACGTCTGGCTGTCTGTTAATTGGGGTATAACAAAGTCCATTTCGTTCCTCCCATCTCGTAAGACTTTCGTCCTCACTATTCTCAGGGGTATCTTCCCGAGAACATATGCAGGACAAACACGGCGCAGCCACGGCTTTCACGCCATTCCATAACAAGCCCACAAAAGTCTCTTCTGTAGCCTGTTCTTCATCGGACCGCAAGTCTGGACCTTCTGCTCTGTGCAGATCCTCCATTCTTGTGGTTCTCTTTCCCTGCCATCCTGGACCTTCTGTTCTATACAGATCCTCCATTTTGACAGTTCTCTCTCTGTTTCTTCTGGTTGAACACCGATTCTCTGTACGTGGAGCTCCGCTCTGCGGGGCAGCCACCACATCTGTACAACAAACATGCCTTGTGCACCACCTTGTGTACCTAACATAGATCTGACTCGTGTTTGCACTACCTCAGGCTAGGCTCACCCTTCCTGTGTCTACCGTAACACGTTCCTCCATTCTGTGCTCCTTGGTAAGTGATCTGGAATGGAGACTAGAGTACTCTGGCTCTTCCATGCAGCACTTTGGGCGTCGACCTACTTTTGGCTAGCCTAGTGCGGACCCTTCCAGAATTCCTGCTCTCAGTTACCAGTTTACCCCTTCAGGCGTCCCCCGCTAGCGCTACCTCAAGGCGACTAGAACAGCAATAGCCCCCGGCTCCAGACTCACTAACCCCTAACGGATCCCAAGGCGTCTTTGCGGCATGCATATCCAGCACCTCCCTGACTACCCCTGGCTCCGTCTCTCAAGCACAAAGTGGCAGCAGACACTTTCCTTAATTCCTACTGTGTGCCTAGCAAAAGCCTGTCCTGTTGACAGGTCTCTCAGCAGCGCCTCCAATTGTAACGGGTGCCCCTCTGGCCTGACCCACCCAATCTCATATTGGCCCGTGTAGTCTAACCAGTCCCCCATTACAAGGCGTGTGTGGTGGTGCACCTGCAAGTAACAGGACTCTTGAGTCTCCCGCTTGGTGTTATTAGGGGATGTCATCAGGACAGGTAGCTGAGGTAGTGGGTACGAGTCCAACTTACATCATGTGCAGCGCCTCCACCTCATCAGGATCTGTGCTTCCGCAGGGAGATGGTCCTGGTGAGGAACTCCTTCTTGGTGCCATCCACTGTTGAGTAATCTCACACTCACACAGTGGGGTTCTTTTTCTCAAGGACATCTTTATTGAATACAGGGATGTAGCAGACTGCCCCATGCAGCTGCCAGCTCTAGCCGCACATCTCTGCGTGATGTCCCTTTGCCAGGTACGCCCTCCAATCATGAAGTGGGATTCCCTTTCTCCTAGGGAGATCACCACTGTGCCAGGTCCCTGGACACAGCGTGGCGTAAACACACTGGAATTATCACTATGTTCCCGTTAGTTACTGCACTAGGGTCACAAAAGTGTTCCTTCAATAACGGTATCGTCAGGTTACTCTCTCCCTCGAACCACAACACTAACTGTCAGTGTTGTGCCCTTTATACTCCAGGGGGCAGGCGCATCTCTGAGGTCACTATCCAGGGACTCAGAGCATACAGCCACTCCCATCCTTACACAGGGCACCACACTTGGGGGTGAGGGAAAACCTCCATTACTACTGTGGGCAGGCCTGTGTGTACCAGGACTTACTGCTAACAGAGAAGATGTATGCAGTCATTATTATGCATGGCTACATATGTATATTTTTGTGTGTGTGTGTGTCTGTGTGTATATATACAGTGTTGGTGCACTTGAAGAATGATACCTGCCCGGGGCTCCCACCCCGGGTTCCGCAGACTACGGATCCTTATAAGGAATGTTGTTTAGTGTGTAACCTGAATATAACGGTACACACAGTTATCATAGACCCTGAACCTATACGGTTCGAGTATTGAAGGTCAGATTACCTCCAGATCGTCTGTTTTTAATACCCATTATTTTATCTCATTGGTACACTAATAAAGTTATGTTTTGAATCATTCACTCATCATACAGAGCGTGAACCTGAGTGCTGCAATTGGGTTCTATCTCTACCCTACTCCCCTCTGTATATATATACAGATGTAGCCAGGTCCCCCTTTCAGTGCGGACCCCCCCTCCCCCCTCCGGGTACTCACAGCAGCCGCTCTTGGGGAGGTGCGGGGGCGTGTGCGAGCATAGCACGCCTCTTTCTGGAATTCGGCCGGTCGCCGGGGACGCATGCGGTCCGTTACTAGGGCCGCGGTCGCGTCGCGGAGCTCCTGGCGGCTCTAGGTGCAGGGCGCCGCCATTGCCAGTTGCGTTGCGCATGCGCAGTGAGAACCAGGACACGGGAGGCCCCTGAAGCTTGCGCATGCGCAGTGATCGCGCGAACGGCATGGATAATCAGGAGAGGGCTCACAGAAAGGACTACGTCTCCCATGAGCCTCAGGAGCGCCCCACATGACCCCAGGGAGCCAATAGGGCGACAGCATCTTCCTGCAGAGGAGAATAGATACTTTTCGCGGGGTTTGGAGCATGTTAGTCGGCATCAGGAGCAGATAGGGGAAGGAGGTAGGGTGCAGGAGTCAGTGACTCCCTGCACTAGGCCATCAGCCCCCTAGGCCCCAGACAGCCCTGAGCCACTGTGTAGCTTGTTGTGCTATAGGGACAGGCCCTAGATAGGGACACTGCCCCATTAGCTATTTGCATAGTCAGGGACACAGTGCTGAAGCCGTGCAGCCCTGTGAGGTGGGTTCTGGGCTCAGAACGCCACCAAAGACACTAAGACTAAGGTGATATTATCCACGCCGGAATTCACCCAACGCGGTGCGGAGGACGACGTCGGATCGGGCAGAATCGCTGTCGTAGTCTGCGGAACCCGGGGTGGGAGCCCCGGGCAGGTATCATTCTTCAAGTGCACCAACACTGTACAGCAACGCAAGAAGCACGCCTAAAGGGTGGGGGTATGACTTGCGGACACTTACGTGGAGAGTGGCCAAGGGCCTTGTATAGTGCGATTGGACACGGTGTGGGGATACACGGTGGTGGGAGCGGGGTGTATGTTATACCTTACCCAAATGCAACGTTGAATGTTATGTATAGTAGAGGTTAAGTTATGCGCATATATGCAGTAAAGCCTGTCCTGCTTTACAACTGTGTGTTTACCGTGATTGTTTCCTCTGAGGGCCTCCTCCCACTCCATTGGGATCCCTCCCAGGTGGAGGCGTTGCACCACGAGATTGTTATATGTATGTACCCCAGGCTCCTCGAGCGGAGGCTTAGGCTCCTGAGAGCCACACAGGTATACACAGCAGTAGTAGCGTCTGTATTCACAGGGAATACCCGTTACACAGTATATACTGTATTTTCATACACACTCAAAAAATATATGTAGCTATGTATTTAGTTAAGTACTTATTATATTATCGGCCACCCAAATGTGTCATCAAAATACTTATTTCCTTAAATGCTGGAGGGGTTAAAGTTGGCAAGATTGCCTATGTTTCCTTTTACTTTCATAATAAACTTTCAATCCTTTTTTATATCAGTACAAACTGGGAACATACACTTTGGGCTTTGGTTCAAATTAAACTCACACCTTGTCTGTGTTAAGACATTAATGTGCTAGCTGAGTGGTTCTTGCCAAAATATTCCATGCAGTCTAATTTTTACTTCAATGTTTTTTATGAGCAAATGTTCATGACCTTTAAGGAGGAGGAAGGTCAGTGTTAATCCAAACCAGTTTGCGCCAATCCCTAGTGCAAACATAACTATAACGGGAACTTTTTTTGAAGCCCCTCATACAGTACTGCTATATAAAATATACTAAATGTTCAGGAGCTACACGAAGCAGTGGTGCCTTTGGCAATGTTAGAAAGACAGTGTTGTAACCAGGTTCTACTTCCTTATGACGTAAGCTATAATGTTCTAATTAGTGTGTCCATCTGCATTAACATTGAGCATGTTTCCACAGGTGGTGAATGTTTCTACAAATGTTTAAACAGTCATCGGACAAATGTCTTTTTGTTTTTCTGCAGTTTATATGTATTACACATCCTATAGATGAAACAGCAGAAAAACAGCCAGAATATAATAAAAATATGTGCAAAAGAGAAATTAAGCAAATTCATGAGGGCCAGCATAGTTTGGTTATATAATATGACTTGGTTGAGAGATAATGAAAGAAAAATGGCAGATCTATCATGTTTTAATATCTCTTTTCACAGTTCTGCAAATAATCCTCCTCACAAGTCTGCTCTGTTTTCCCTTGTAGTGTCAACTGGTACAGTCCTGACTAGGTTGCTACCTCTAGCTGCCCATCGCCAATGGAGCGATCCTCTCCACACGCTTAAACACAGAAAATTGAAGAAAAGGGACGAGGCACACTGATGTAATATAAAATAGTAATTAGCCGGACTTACAACATGGTAAATGACAGCAAGTTTATATCGGCAAAGATTGGTACTGGTGCTGGATGAAATGAAGGTGGCATTCATCTCAGTGTTAGCTGTAGGAGGGTTCTTGCTAGCTGAACGCCAAGTATACTTATTAAAAGTTACATTTTATACTCACATAGTGGGCACATAAGTGAATTTTCTTTTGGAGCACATACATTTGTGTACTCCTTTTGCTTTCCTGATTCACTTCAATTCACAGTTGTTTATGATAATTATCGATTACATTTATCATTTATTTACATTACAATCGGTATGATTTAGTTGATAACTCCCTACCCCCCCCTCTTTTTAGCTGAACGCCACATTGATTTCATACCAGCACCCAGCAGCATATTTCAAAATCCGCCTCCCCCAGGCACTTACGTATGCCGGCTGCCTCCTTTCTGCCGCCATCCTCCTCCTTCCGATTCGCAGCGTCAAATGATGCCACGGACGTCACCAAAGTGACGTCACACGGAATCTCATTGCTATGGTAACACGACATCATGATGTAATTTGACTCCACTACGTCACATTTCCATGGCAACGAGACGCTGTGTAACGCCATATTGGTGACGTCCGCAACGTCATTTGTGGCTGCGAATCTGAAGGCGGAGGAGGGCAGCAGAAAGGAAAAAGCAAGGCGGCACCCGGCATATGTAAGTGACTTCCTATCAGGCCCAAGAGCGTGGCAAATGTATATGGGGCGGACATTTTTGCCGCCTCCAAATTTTGCCGCACTTGGCCTGGGCTTAACAAGCCTAATGGGACATCTGCCACTGCCAGCACCAGTACTAACCTCTACCGATATGAACTTGCTGCCATTTACCATGTTGTAAGTCTGGATATTTACTTTTTTATTTGATACATTTTATAATATATGTATATCGCCACGCCTTGTCTCTTTGCTTTATGTAGCCAGGTACCCCCTGGGCTACTAATTTTCCTGCCTACCACATAAATCCTGGTACCAGTGCAGGCAGTGTTAGGGACATCTATGCCCTTGCTGCAGTAAACAGCTCCCTAGAGTGACAAGGGGTGAGCCCAAGGCCTAGTTCCAGTGAGTGTGGGAGACAAGGAGAGCTCCTGGGGCCTGAAGCTCCTTGGGTTGACACCAGGGACAACAGAGAAGAGGTTGCTGTATTATGTCAGTGTGCTGTGAGGTATGCTGTGTGACAAGAATAAAGACCCCAAGTTATTTGTTTACTCCTGCCTGAGGCTGCAGTCATTCAGCGGGAGGGAAAGAGGTTTTCCTGGAGGGACTGCACCTATCTCTGATAGGCCCTGTAGGAATGGAGGCGCTGCACCAAAGATAAGAGCCACAGATCCGAATGCCTGTCCAGTCTATCCCCACTAACATCAGCGGAAGCTCAGACTCCAGAGAGCCTAACAGGTGAGCAGAACTACACCCGGTAACCAGAACCAAATCTCCCTAATGGGGGAAAGGGATTACATTTAAATTTCTCTTTTCTCAGTTACCATGACTTCATAGGGTACCTCTTCATCTTGTGCATCTTACTCTGTTGATGGTCTCCTTCTGGTCCCTATTCAAGCAATTAAGCCATCAATTTGTTTTTTTAGTGCACCAACCACCCAAGGGTTCCACAGTTCAATATGGTGAGCATTTGAAGCTAGTTTCTAATATCAGACAGATATTAACATAACATGACGACCTCCAGTGTTTCATCGTAAGGTATGACAAAATGTTGAGGTGTCCTTCGTTTGCTCAGGTTAGCAGTGGGTGTGTGAAAAAATGTTAGTATTGACTCCACCCCAGAATGTGACAACATAGTTAACAATATATAGTTGTATTATACAATATACATACACAATATATAGTTGTACAGAAGTTATAAAATATGATTGTTAAATTAAACGGTTTATCAATAGTGTTATTATTACTTGAAACAATATATCAACATATAAATATACTGAAGACACTACCAGAAAGGAAGCAAGAGCAAAAAAATGAATAAGCAGAGCTCTGCAAGATTATCCGCAAGAATTTAATTGAAGGTGTAAGAAAATGTAACTGTTATGGTGAAGACTATCAAATATAATAAAAAGCTTAAAGAAGACAAAGAAGCTACATATGATTGGGAAGAAGCAAATTATCGTACTCTAACAAAATAATGGATTAACAATATGTAACCCTCCCCCCCCCCCCCCCCCCCCCCCCCCTCCTTAAGGCTGCAGCCAAGGTGACGCCGAGCGGGCACACACGCTTGCCTCAATTAAACACATTGCTAGAATGTGTATGGCCAGCGGGAGCGCGCACCTGCGCGTGCCCATGAGCGAACAGCGCTCAGCTGCTTGCAGAGACAAGTAAATTTGTTTCTGCCGCTCGATGGCGCGTCACATGAGTGGTTCGCCCAATGAGGGCGAACCAGCTCCGTGACATCACGGCCATGCCCCCCAACACGCCCCCACATGCGCGCTATTAGCTTGCCAGAAATTGCACGGTCAAGCAGAGCGCATGACGTCACAGCGCTCGAGTGCCAGCGCACACGCTCCCAGCCTAGCTGCAGCCTAAGGGAGATTTATCAGCTACATGGTGTTTGCTGGTGCTAGGTAGCTCACCTGTGGTAGTACAGAAGGCCTGAGGGCTCCGCGATGTAGTGGGGAGTAGCACAGGTCAGGCTTTTAGGTGTTCTCAGATGCAGCACCTCCATCCTCCAGGGCCCAATCAGACTTAGGGCCGTTCTATAGTGGCGGGGCGTGCTACGCCGTGCGAGCGCACGGCAGTTATAGATGGCTGAGGTTAGTCAGTCCTTCTATAGAAGGGCCGCGCGCGCACGTCAGGGAGCTGGGAGCCGACAGACAGCGGGGAAGACCAGAAAATCATCTTTTCGCACCGCTACCGGCGCTGAATGTATGTATATGTGTGTGTGTGTGTGTATACAGTATGTATATATATATATATTATATATATATATATATATATGCTGCATGCATGTATGTATGTATGTATGTATGTATGCATGCGTGTGTATGTGTGTGTGTGTGTGTGTATGTATTTGTATGTCTGCACAAATGTAATAAATATTTTATTTTTACCAAATTTTTTTTTAAATAAATAATAAATTACACATGCACACACACAAACATACAAACACACAAACACACATAAACACACACACACACAGTACCTTCACAGCTCTCACAGTATACTTACAAAAAGCATGCAGCACGTGCACGTGCACGCGCCTTCGAACAGGCACGCGCACGACCGCATGCAGTATAGAACGGGCCTTAGGGGTAGCCCCTGCAGCAACTCTCCTTCAATAACAGAACCAGGTAAAGCAACAGTCCACTATTTATTGATGCAGGCCAGTCTTGTTGTTCCCTTCTCATGTAGGAGAGGTACTTCACAGCATAGTACATGTTCCCTCGCAACATGCTGCATCTGGGTCCCTGACTAGACACCATGGTCTTGAGGCCCATGAGGCTAACCTCCACAACCCCTACCCCCCTTATGGGGCAAAGGAAATCCTCACCTACTCCTAACGAGCAGGCATCCACAGAGGAACTCCCTAGAATTTGGATTGTATTGTATTGTATGTCTTTATTTATATAGCGCCATTAGTGTACATAGCGCTTCACAGTAGTAATACATGTGGTAATCAAATAAATAACAGATAATATAAATAACAGATCATGGGAATAAGTGCTTTAGACATAAAAGTAACATTTCGGAAGAGGAGTCCCTGCCCTGAGGAGCTTACATTCTAATTGGTAGGTAGGGAGAACGTACAGAGACAGTAGGAGGGAGTTCTGGTAAGTGCGTCTGCAGGGGGCCAATCTTTATGTATCCTGTGTTCAGAATATCCACAGTGCTATTCATATGCTTCTTTAAGCAAGTGTGTCTTAAGGTGGGTCTTAAAGGTGGATAGAGAGGGTGCTAGTCGGGTACTGAGGGGAAGGGCATTCCAGAGGTGTGGGGCAGTCAGTGAAAAAGGTTTAAGGCGGGATAAGGTTTAGATACAAGGGGGTAGAAAGTAGACATCCTTGAGCAGAACGCAAGAGTCGGATGGTGCATAGCGAGAAATTAGGGCTGAGATGTAAGGAGGGGCAGAAGAGTAAAGCTTTAAAAGTGAGGAGAAGAATGGAGTGTGAGATGCGGGATTTGATCGGAAGCCAGGAGAGGGATTTCTGGGGGAGATGCTGAGACAGATCTAGGAAAGAGTAGAGTGATTCTGGCAGCACATTTAGGATAGATTGTAGGGAGACAGTGAGAGGCAGGAAGGCCAGACAGCAGGAGGTTACAGTAATCAAGACGGGAGAGAATGAGGGCCTGAGTCAGGTTTTAGCAGTCAACAACAGAGGAAAGGGCGTATCTTAGTTATATTGCGGAGGAAAAGCGACAAGTTTTAGAAATGTTTTGAATGTGAGGGGCGAATGTGAGAGAGAGTCGAGTGTGACCCCTAGGCAGCGTGCTTGGGCTACTGGTGAATGATTTAGTTCCAACAGTAATGTGGAAGGAGGTAGTAGGGCCAGGTTTGGGAGGAAGTATGAGGAGCTCTGTTTTAGCCATGTTGAGTTTAAGGCGTCGGAGGGCCATCCAGGATGATATAGCAAAGAGACATTCAGAACTTTGGTTTGTACAGCAGGTGTAAGGTCAGGTGTTGAAAAGTATATTTGTGTGTCGTCGGCATAGAGGTGATAATTAAACCCAAAAGATGTTCTTAGGTCACCTAGAGAGAGTGTGTACAGAGAAAAGAGAAGAGGTCCCAGGACAGAGCCCTGGGGTACCCCCACAGAGAGATCAATAGAGGAGGGGTAGGATGAGATCCAGGATAGAGCTTTGTTCTGAATACCTAGAGTATGGAAAATGTGGAGGAGAAGAGGGTGGTCAACTGTGTCAAATGCTGCAGAGAGGTCGAGTAATATGAGCATTGTGTAATGACCTCTGTCTTTGGCAGCATGGAGGTCATCAGTTATTTTAGTGAGGGCTGTTTGGGTGGAGTGAGCAGTGCAGAAGCTAGATTGTAGAGGGTCTAGGAGAGAATAGGTGTTGAGAAAATGGAGCAAGCGAGAGAATACAAGACGTTCAAGGAGTTTAGAGGCAAAAGGCAGGAGGGAGACAGGTCGATAGTTAGAAAGACAGGTAGGGTCAAGCTTGCTGTTTTTGAGTAATGGTATGACTGTTGCATGTTTGAAGGAGGATGGAAAGGTTCCAGAGCAGAGGGAGGAGTTAAAAATGTGTGTGAGCGTAGGGATTATAGTAGGAGCTAGAGGTTTTAGAAAATGGGAGGGAATGGGGTCAAGAGGGCAAGTGGTAGAGGGAGAAGAGGCAATCAACAGCGACACATCCTCCTCTGAGACAGTGGAAAAAGAGTCAAGGAAGGCAGGAGGAGAGTTAGGAAGAGGTGTAGGATGGGAGGAAGAAACAGAGGGGATGTTCTGCCGTATGGATTCCACCTTTTCCTTAAAATATTCAGCATAGTCCTGAGCGGAGATGGAGGAAGGAGAGGCAGCTGAGGGTGGTTTGAGTAGAGTATCAAAGACAGAGAACAGTCGGCGTGGGTTAGACTTGTGCATGTTGATTAGTGAAGAAAAGTAGGCTTGTTTAGCTTGCGAGAGGGCAGAGTTGAAACAGGATAGCATAAATTTGTAGTGAAGGAAGTCTGCGAGAGTGTGAGACTTCCTCCAGAGGCGTTCAGAGGAACGAGTGGATGAAAACAGCATGCGCGTCTGGGAATTTAGCCAGGGCCTAGGGTTAGAAGGGCGAGTGCGGCAGAGAGAAAGCAGGGCATGTAGATCAAGAGACGAGGACAAGACAGAGTTGTAGATCCTGACCAGGTTGTCAGGGTCTGTAGCAGAGCTGAGAGAGGAGAGGGAGGAGCTTAAAGTGGACACAAAGTCAGGTAAGTGAATAGAGCGCAGGTTTCTGCAGATCCGGGGGGTAGATGGAGGTGGAGAAGGGGAGAAGCGTGATAGAGAGCATGAAATAAGGTGATGGTCAGAGAGAGGAAAAGGGGAAATGGAGAAATCAGAGAGAGAGAAGTTTTTAGTGAAAACCAGGTCTAAGTAGTGGCCATCCTTGTGGGTGCTGNNNTGTGGGCTGACAGTCCACTGTGAGGCCAAAGAAAGAGAGGTTAGAGAAAGAAAGCGGGAAGCCCAAGAGAGAGAGGGGTCATCAATGTGGCAATTGAAGTCCCCAGGAGAAGAAACAGGGAGTCTGAGGAGAGAAGAAAGAGAGCGGATTCAAAGTGAGAGAGAAAGGCAGAAGGGGAGAGTTAGAGGTAGGTGGGCGATAGATGACCGCCCACATGAACAGGGAGAGGAGAGAAGATCTGGACAGTGTGAGCCTCAAAGGAGGGAAAAAGCAAGAGGGGGAATAGGAAGGGTCGGTAACGGCAGACAGAGGAGAGCAGGAGCCCACGCCTCACCCTGCCATCAGGGCGCGGAGTGGGGAGAGGAAAGGCCACCATAGGAGAGGTGCAGCTTCCAGAGCAGAGTCGATGAGTGAGCCAGGTCTCAGTTATAGCAAATAGGAGCAGAGAGTGAGAGAGAAAGAAGTCATGTACAGAGAGAACTTTAGAGAGGGAGCGAGCATTCCAAAGGCACAGGAGAAAGGGGAGAGGAGGGAGGGGGGCAGGGGATGTGGTATGAGGTGGAGGTGTTGACACCAGAAGGAGTAGAAGTTGCATGTGGAGGGAGAGGCGAGAGCAAGTTGAAATAAGAGGGACAAGATTGGGAGAGATATCCCCAGAAGCAAGGAGGAGAAGCATGGATAGAAAGGAGTGTGTGAGGAGGATTTGTAGGGTGTTTTTTTTAGTGCAGGGGATATAGCTGTGTGGTGTCAGAGGACGCAGGTAAGAAAGGAGTTCATGTGAACTGAGAATGTGTGAAGAAAGGAGAGATGAGATATATGAATAGAGTTTGAGACATACTGAGGCTGGTAAAAAGAAGTGCATATTTGAGAAGAAGTGAAGTCACAGCAAATAAATGGTATAGGAGCACACAGCAGTAATGATGCAGTCTGGTATAGATGATATCCTCTTTCCAGCGTAGTTCAAATGCAGGAATCAGGGCAGATGGGTGTCCACTTCTTTCTCACTTCTTTTGAACTTCCTTTTAAACTTCAGTTGTTCAATAGTCATGCCACTTATAATGGCTACTTGGATATGGGCTGCAAGCAGACTAGCGTTCTGACGGGTTTATATAGGCCTAAAAAGTCACCTGACAATGGTTGTTCTGTCTGCTAATTGCACATCTGAGGCACATTCAAAACAATGGTTTTTTCACAGGGTGTTCCTGCCTAGATTGCAGACCCTTTTTGTCAACAGGGGAGGGTCCCATGTCTTAGCCCCGCTAGATTGGCAGCACCTCGGCATGCCCCCCCCCCCCCTTTGACTAGGCTCCAATGGTTTCAGGCCACACCTGCAAACCATTACCATTATATGTAGCTAACAGGAGCTTGCATAGACTCCGAGGCAAGGGATTTAGCCTCCCACTGCCTGCACTGGTACCCGGCCTTACATGGTAGGGCCAGGAAAACACATAGTCTGGGCAAGGGCTACAAATACAAGACAGTATCTTTTTAGCAGGGCATATTCCAGCAGAGAATAAACCACCAATGATGTACCATGCGTCCTTCCAGAAACAAATAGCAATGCAATACAGATGGAATTACATCTGAAATCTGAAAGCAAGCTGGGAGAGAAAGTAGAGAAAATCCTTGGAAACTCTCTACGTGTGGCTTGAAGAATAGAAAATTCCAGAATAATGAGAGCAATGCCTTTATAATTTCATCCACAAGGAATGAGACCAGGAAGACCTAAAAAAAAAAAACTACAGAGCAATCAGTCTACTTCCAATCATATCTTCATAGTAACCTGGTTAGTGGTTTGGCTTATTTATTCATTGCACCTGCATTTGACGCTTTAGCCTACTTTCCATACTTCCAATCACTTACAAGATTTGACAGGATACTCACTAATCGGCTGCAACAGACTCGGACTTTGCCGAGCCTAGAAAACAAGAAGGAAATGCAGTGGATGCAACACAATGGACCACATCCAAGAAGTAATTTCCCGAAGTATGAATATGACCTACCACTCAGTTTAGGATTTGTAGATTATGAAAAGCTGATACTGTCTACACCTCAGCGGTCTTGAAGGCGTTTTGGAAGAGAAAGTGTTGCAGAGGCTACATTGATGTTATAGTTAATACTTACGAAAATGCCCCACCAAGCATTAGATTATAATAAGATAAAAGCAAAACAATGATCAAAAAAGTTGTGTGTGTGCTGATCACGCGCTTTTAAGTGAAATTCTTTGTCTTTGTCACTGCTTTGTCACAGAAATTGTATTGTTGTTGTTTTTATTAATCGCAAACACAATCAGCCACTGGGGGGGAGAGGGTTGTACTTGGCAGATCCTTGATGAAGAAACCCACCATTAGGAGTTTCGAAAGCGTTAGAGGTTTTTTTGGCATCGAGGGACACCGTAGAGTGAGATCCAGGCAGGGACGTCAGCAGTGGACAGGACCCAGGACTGGTAGGCAGAACAAAGACTGGAGTATAGAAGGCAATCCTCCCCACAATAACTGGCATATTTATCACCCCACGGCGAGCGATGTACCTGATGAAAAGACCCTAAAAACCCATTGCGCATGTCCTAGTCACCTTTGGTGAGGAGGATTTCAATTTTTTACCAGGCGGAGCAAGTTTCATCTTCCAAGTGCACAAGCACATGAAAGTTTTTACATTGCATATATTATGTTGATTTAATTGTTTTATGATTTGTTTATAACCAATTGTTTATATAAATTGCTCTCTTTAGACTATTGTCCCTGGGTAATACACTATTGTAGTGTTTTGTACTTTTGTCTTCCTTTTCTGAGGTAATAGCCCACGAGAAGAACTGTTATCCATAATCCTAACCTATTCATACAGTACCTCTCAGCGCCACAGGGGTTTTCCTTCCACATACTTCAGTTGATTTTTGGACTCGAAAAATGGATTCCCAAACAAACTGTTTTTAAACACTGAAAGACTGTAACAATGGTATTTGGGACCAGACAACATTGTAAAGCTCCAGCGACTGAGTCCAGATTAGAACCAACGCTAACACCACCCTAACCCTGTCACTAGGTTTAAATACCTGGGCATATGTTTGACTCCCACTTAACATCGGGTGCACATTGATACCCTGACAACTATGACCTATGCCAAACTAGGGTACTTTACAGAAACAAATCCTCCCTAAGTCCTGGTCAGAAAGAGTATCGCACAGCAGATGCTAATACCAATTATTAACTATGGAGACATAGTATATGGCTCGGCACCTCAAACCACCTTACCAAACTTGACCCTCTACAATTCAATTGTCGTTTTGTTCTCCAATGCAACTACCAACACACATCAATGCGAAATGCAAAGAACTGATGGTCATCCCTCGATCTAGGCGCAAAGTTCACCTTTCCTGTCTTGCCTTAAAATTCTTTATGGCAAGCTACCCAGCATCTGTACAAGCTCCTCACCCCTACCCACATGCAGCACTATCATTGAGATCAGACTCCAAAAGACTGTTCATGGTCCCCAAGGCTCAACAAAGTATCTGGCCGTTCCTCCTTCTCTTACTGTGCACCCCAAAACTGGAACAACTTACCAGATACTCTCACTCCACCACCAGTTTAAATTTTTCAAATCTAAGGCTGTCTCAAATTTTAATCTGGTCTGTAACTGTTTCATATCGCCCATAATATATTTTTCTAACTGGGATGCTCAATGTCTTGTATATAATGTATACCCTGTTCATTTATGTAACTGTATTTGTAACCATGTATTATTTGTCTTAACTCTGTGCCCAGGACTACTTTAAAATGAGAGGGTAACTCTCAATGGATTACTTCCTGGTAAAATATTTATAAATAAATAAATTTGTATTTTGCTGTTAAATAATCTCCAAAAATGAGTTATAATCACAATGCAATACACCGACTAACTGATAAATCACGCAACTACAGGCTACTATTTAAACCTGTTGGATGGACATTATGATTGTCTGACGAAGGGGCCAGGGGGCCTTGAACGTTGCTCTATTGTGACATAAACAGTAACAAATGATGATCAATCATGAATTGGTGAACAAGTGAAGGGATCTCCCAAATCCACACAACATTACCATTACCACAGCACTTAAGAATGCAATTCCACAACAGTGGAAGCATGGAGAAAAGCTCCAATTTAATCATTAACATCTATTAATAGTCAAATAACACCAAAAATAATGGTGAAAACCTAAGCGGTGATGCTATAAATTAGTGTCCCCATTCCCATTCCCACATGAAAACCAGAGCAGCTCTAATTAGTTAAAGAATCCAAATGTCAGATAAAGGGGGATACGTATCGGGCACTGTGGCCCTTCTTCGGCTGTTCACACATAAGTCGTAGCCTTACAACCTTTACTTGTCCATACTGTGATGTTTGCCTATTCCTCACTGGTATTCTTTAATTGGCCTGTCCAAATACGAAAGATTCCATCCCAGAAGCAGGGGTAATCTCCACTAATCTTTAAACGCCTTACAGCTGCTCCACGCTTACATCAGGGTCCAGTGTTCATATGGAATGTCTCCTTGAAAGTTGCTCTATTGTGCACATATACAGTGTGTGTCTGCTAACTTTTCCTTTCCATGTGTGCTAATTTTTTCTGTATTGCTGTTTTTTTTCAATACATTAAAGAAGAAAATGAGACCAAAGGAAACTTTAGTCTTTTATTAGCTAAGATTTATTTTTTGTGTGCTGAGCCAGTATGGTTTTTGTAAAAATCATATGTACACTGCTGCTTACTCCGCTCTATATTGTAATTGTGAAGCGCTTGAGTCCCATTGGAAGAGAAGCGCTAAATTAAAAGGTATTATTATTATAATTTCTATGAAAGTTAAAAAGATGTCTAGACCTCCGTTTCATGCTGCCAATCGAGGATGGCTATATTCATGTAGTACTGAACTGAAACATCTGATGGACCAGGAGTGGGAGTAAGGACTAGTGGAAGCCATGAGATGTGGCCAAAGGAGTCCTCCTCTCTACATCTTGATCACACACTGGAAGCAACAGTAGAGTAGGGATAGATGTCCCATTATTGCTTAATCGTGAATGTATTTAAATCGTATAACTTTTCTTTCACCCATGCCTACCCTGTCTCCTACAGGACAAAGGTTGAGGTTGATGTTGACATTGGGTGAAGTGGAATGCACGTAGAGAAGGGGCATTTTTTCAGAGGCAACTTGAAGGAAGCGGGGAAACTAGAGCCTCAAGGAAGTACGTATGTAAAGGACATGGGAAGTAGAAAGGAAAACAAATTAAGTACAATATCTGTATAGGGATGTGTCCCTATAAGAAGAAACTCAGGAGTCTTTTACTCCACCTACTTTTCGACCTCATCATGGCCTGAGAAAAATTGGTTTCCAGTGTCCAAACCCACTACTTAGATTACAATTAACATCTACAAGAAATAGAACACAATACCAAGGGAGAGAGCAACATTATTTTAGTAATGGGATGCACCTCCACAAAGTAAATCTACCACCAAGTTTCAAGTCCTGACAGTTGTGCCAGAGGGAAGTTAAATGATGGACTGTGATGGTTGTGTCAAGAAAGGTAAATAAAGGCAAAATTACTCAGCTTCCAGGGATTTTTTTTTTGAATGAGGAAAAGTTTACATTTTTATAAAAACACTTAGCGATGTGAGAAAATAACAGTGCTGGTCACATTTCGGTTCAACAGTGGCGAGAAGACAGTGAAAAATATGCACTAAAGAAAATAAACTACTTATAACGTATAATATAGTACATTTCAAATCGGTTTCAAAGATTCAACACGCAGAAGGTGAAGCAGTTTGACATCCACGATGCTCTACACATTAGAAAAATTAGTGATGGGGTGTGTAGCTGGAGTGAATTCAAGATGATTTATAGTTTCATCGAGGACAGGTTTCTGATAAATTTTTTTGGATAAAGTACATTGGAAAGCAACGCGAAGAATCTGACAGCACGTGTCAGCATTAAGCTTGGTCTAGCCATAAAAAATTGAACTTGACTTCAGTGAGCACAGCACTTCCAAAGTATTTTAATCCCTTCATTGATAAAGGGCCACACACTCCTCCACTATAAGGTGCTCCAAGAGCAACATTTATAGAGAATAAAGGAAAGCACAGAGACCCATAGTGTATTTACTCCATAAGATATCTTCTGGAGACTGAAGACATTATGGTCCATTATCTTCAATGGACCGTAGGACTGCCCTCAACATTGGCAGGGTGTCTATGGAATAGCAACACTTAATCAAAATGGCCCATTTACATTAAGTTGTGTGGTTCATGGATAGCAAACTCTCCCCCCCAAATTTCAGAAGGACGTATAAATCATAGCACAAACCCAGCCGTTTCCTGTTGGGTAATGTGTAAAGTTTGATAATGCTGCATTACAAAAACATGATTTTGGATACTGAAGGTCGTTGGGACACTAATAATAAAAATGAGTTTGACTCACACTTAATGAGTGAGCTCTGTGTGCATTGTTACTAAATGAGGTATTTTTATGGATCACCTGTGCCAGCTAATCTGCTGTTGGCAATCTGGCTCTGAACAAGGTTAAATAATTTGGGGTTAATATATAAATGATGTCATGCTACAGTGTGTTTGGACTGCCAATATGCAGAGGTCTCTTCCAGCAAACCTTCTTTTTTTTTGCCATTCTGACTATCATTCAAAGGGCATATGGGGAAGAGATATGCAAGAAGTTGGATCACAAATTATCTGAGCCTAGGCTTGTGCCAGCAAAGAAAAAGTTGTGGGCTGAGAAGGAGGGAATGCTGGGGGCAGTGGAACGCAGAGTGAAAGCTGTGTCCAATTGTTGAGAACCAATGTAAGGGTTTTGGAAATTGGGATTGTTATTATAGATGAATAAACATTCCAAAAACATAGTCATTTGAAAATAACACTTGTAATTTGAGAACAGCAAGAATTTAAGCAATGATGAAAATATGCTACTTAGTTTTAGAATGCTTGATTTAGGATAGTGAATATTTGATGTTGTAACTTTGGAAACACTTGTAGAGCCTGGTGGTGCTTTCATTGCAGCCAAACCATTTTTTCCAATTGGCTAGCAAAAGGAAAGGGTGGGTAAAGTTTAGGGGATTTGGGCATTAGGCATTTTATCAATAAATCTTACAGTGTAAAAAAACACTGCGGCAATGAGAGAATAGCACAAAAAATGGTCTTTACTTTGGTTGTAGTGCTTAAAATAACAGTTTTTAGGGTACATTCCTCCCTTTGGAAGTGTTGTTATGTGCGTATATGTACCGTAAGATTTGTGAAGGCTAGAAATCTCTCCAGGGTGCAGTCAACATGTCTCATACAGGTTTTTAAGCCTTTAAGTTTTAGAACAAGAACAGTGTTTAAATTCCAGATATATGTTTCTGGGCATAGAATTCCAGCTTTATGTGTTACATTTATACATTCAGGTCAGAATTTTAAATCAGACCTGTAAAAACGTTTGAATTGAATGATTTTTCTGTATTGTAGTCTGACTGATTGTAATACTCCTTTTTACCCACTATAATGTTTTGTGCAATATGGGCCATGAAGATAGCAAAAACAACACGCATACAAAAATATAATAACACAAACAACATATATATATAGGAGCAGCCCATGACGAAAGCCCAAGTGAAGGAGAAACAGCGTAGCCAGCGTTATTGGAGCCGAGAGAGACACGTAAGATATGTTCAGAGAGAATTCAACGGAAGCCACAGCATGAACATCTGAATCAACAGAGATCAAATCACGCGAGAGCTGAGCCGCGTCAGACCACGTGATGCGGAAGAAGTAGCCGCTGGCGTGAGGAGGACTGATCCATCTATAGGGAAAGTCTGGCTTACCAAACCTCCGTGTATTGTGCTGTTGCTCGATCCATGAGGACAAGCACCCAGAAGATCCAGAGGCCAAGAAAGAACAAGCTGCAGGAGCTGAGTTCGGGAGTCCCTAAGTGGATTAAAGGCTTTTATTTGCTCTATCAGTGTAGCGCATATCTTACCAAATTCTGGTCTGCTTATGTTGTTAGAATAATGCCTATAAATTTCTCTCTTTTCTCTCCCCTGCATATGTGCGCCTAGGTCACTCTTCTAAACACACACATATATATATATATCAGATAAGGCAGTTGGCACTCCAATAGGTGCTGGTAAGCCCAGTGCACGTCCACATTAGAGAATGTAGTTATACGTTACCGTTCCAAGTATTGGAAACAAGAGACAGCACTCAATGTTGAAAATCAAAGTGTATTAGTGATAACAAAAAATACAATCCAGCAAACCCAAACGATTCGGCCTACAGAATGAGTGCTGTCTCTTGTTTACCAATCCTGGAACGGTAACGTATATAAATATATATATACCACCCCTGAGGGAAGATCCCCTGTGGAGATCGAAACGTGGAGTATGTTGGCGTATTTAACTACATTTATTTTCATTCAATGAGGTGCTGTTCCCTTTTGTGCTATGCAGTAATGTATACTTTATTATTTATATGGGAACATGCATCCTATTCATTATTGAATTTCTTGGAGTGCCAGTGCTTTTTATCACATATATATATTATATATATAATTATATATATATATATATATTATATATTGATGACTGCTCCTATGGCCCTGAGGGAGTCGCTTTCTATGGATGAAAACAGGTAGGGCCATTTATATTGGCGCTCCAGCGAGGACATGTCAGCCTGACGCTGTGTGCGTTAGCCACGCCCCTCTATGCCGGACTCAACCGGAATTGTTAAAATCAGCGTTCTGGCGCGACCTTCGTGGTTTATTATCTGACGCTGTGGTGAGGATTCTCTGCGTGCTTCGCCAGTCTACCCGCTCTCTTCTATGCACCCCAAGACATTTGAAATATATCTGGATGGACTCGACGGAGGTCCGTAACTCGTATGGGGGTTAAGTGGGTGATGATGGTGGGTAAGATGTGATCGATTCTCTGTTCACAGCCCAGAAGCCAGTCCATACCTGTTGGCAAGTTTTCAATATTGCGTTTTCAAAGATATGTTTGTGGTAAACGATGCTCGTTCAAGCAGGAACGGAACGCAGGTGGAAAGTAGGAATTGAGACTACGAACCGACGGAGCCGAGGGACAGAGTTCTGATAGAGTAGTGGGTCGTAAGCCGAAGTCAGAGCTGGCAGCTGAGTGGTAGTCCTGTGCGATGCGTAGGTCCGAGGCAGGGCGGAAGACAGGCGTGGTCGAGGGTAGCGGGTCTGGTTAACGAAGGAAGGACAAAGGTAAGTGCGTTGCAAGGTACGCAGCATGCAACTGAAAATGATACTAAACTATGAGGCATGCGCTTTGTTTTTTTGTCACCACATATCAAAATATATAGTATAAACCAGGAATGAGCTGAGATGCATGTAGGTACTATTGCATGGGCCTGTGGTTATTTATTAAGTTATAATTAGGCAACATCTCTTCATAGTGTGGAGGATTATAATTTTGATGAAATTTCATACCCTTGCTCAGTACAGAATTGGATTGTGGGTAAGGAAGGCCTTCAGCACCATAAGATAGGTATTTAACGTTATATCATAACTTATGTAGCCCCCTGAAACCGCTCAGGCTATACCTACTTTCTTCTACTGCGTAAGTCCTGTTAAGATCAGGCGGCCAGTACTCATTATGGGATTTCCCCCTTCATAGCCCTAACCTGAATGGTAGACGCAGGCCGGGGACTTGCATGCAGGGTGAGCAAGAGGGGAGGTTCTGCTGACCACCAGAGGGGAGGGGCTAGCTCTATATTAGCAGCCCACTCCGGTGAAGTGAGGAGTTGTTCTTCAGTCCTTGCTGTGTGCCGTGTTCCTCTTTATTGATGGTTCTTCAATAGAGAGAGTAGCGTAAAGAAGAGTTCGAGTGGAGCAGTGATATCAAGAGTCTAGAACTGCTGATGAGTAGTAAGCCGTGAGCCACGAATCCTGCAGAAGGTCCGAGGAGTATCAGGAGGCTACGGGCTCCCGGCGCAAGGTGCCGGTTTGAGAGCGAGAGGAACCAAACCCATCAGTCGTCTATAAAGTAAAGCTGCTACGAATTATAGATGGTGGACCAATGCCCTAACCCGCCTTGTCAGGGGTGAGGGGGAGAGATTCAAGACCCACCTCGAGGCTACCTCGGGCTGGCCACAGGGTATTGCAGCCTCCCTAGCTAGACCATCCTGTCGGAAGAGTGGACTTGGAGGAAGGAGAGGAGGAGGGTAGTCGTGGGAGTTGAGAGGGGTGGTACCTGCACTGGCGATTGTATTGTTGCTGCTGGAAGCCGTAACGTTGGGATATCGTTGCTCTGTCAAAATAAAGAGAATGTTCTGCACCCGTATAAGACTGGTGGTGATTGGCGAGTATAACCCTGGACCTGAGGGGTTTTTCGATACGGGTACTGTCCCATTACCGTGGGAGTGAGTATAGAAGATGTAGGCGCTGCACCACTAAGATATCATGGAGGCTATCGCCCCAGAAGCCCGGTCCTGGCTCCCCAACAAACATCACCGGGAAGCACAGGCCCTCCGGTCCTCACAGGTACGCACCACACCGCATGTAACCAGCCCCATGCACCCTCACACTCTTAGAGAATGGGGGGGGGGAAACGGAAAGGAGAGGGTTTAAATTCAGAAAACTGCTGTAGACCAGTTATTAATTTATAAACGTGCTCATTTTGATAGTTGCTTCTGTTATGCTTTCCATTAGAGCCAGGCAGGGCCTATGCCTTGGAAAGAGAATAACATTTGTTTATTTTCGGTTACGCAGGTGAAGGGATTCTCCAAATCCTCACAACATATACCAATTACCACAACACTTAAGAGGACTGCAATCCACAACATGATAGGTGTTGAGAAAATGGAGCAAGCGAGAGAATACAAGACGTTCAAGTAGTTTAGAGGCAAAAGGCAGGAGGGAGACAGGTCGATAGTTAGAAAGACAGGTAGGGTCAAGCTTGCTGTTTTTGAGTAATGGTATGACTGTAGCATGTTTGAAGGAGGATGGAAAGGTTCCAGAGCAGAGAGAGGAGTTAAAAATGTGTGTAAGCGTAGGGATTATAGTAGGAGCTAGAGGTTTTAGGAGATGGGAGGGAATGGGGTCAAGAGGGCAAGTGGTAGAGGGAGAAGAGGAGATCAACAGCGACACATCCTCCTCTGAGACAGTGGAAAAAGACTCAAGGAAGGCAGGAGGAGAGTTAGGAAGAGGTGTAGGATGGGGGGAAATAAAATGCCTTGGGCAACCTTGTGTACCTAACAAACAAGATCTGACTCGTGTTTGGCAACTACCTCAGGCTAGTGCTCACCTTCCTGTGTCTACCGTAACACGTTCCTCCAGTCTGTGCTCCTTGGTAAGTGATCTGGAAGGGAGACTAGAGTACTCTGGCTCTTCCATGCCAGCACTTTGGGCGTCGACCTACTTTTGGCTAGCCTAGTGGGACCCTTCAGACCTGTATCATTACAGTTTGACCTTCAGGCGTCCCCCGCTAGCGCTTACCTCAAGGTGACTAGAACAGCAATAGCCCCCGCTCCAGAATCACTAACCCCTAACGGATCCAAGGCGTTTTCGGCAGGCATTATATCCAGCACATCCCTGACTACCCCTGGCCTCGTCCCTCAAGCACCCAAAGTGGCAGAAGACACTTTCCTTAATTACCTATGTTGCCTAGCAAAAGCCTGTCCTGTGACAGGTATCTCAGCAGCGCCTCCAATTGTAACGGGTGCTCCTTGGCTGGACCCACCCAATCTCATATGGCCCGTGTAGTCTAACCAGTCCCCCTTACACAGGCGTGTGTGTGGTGTGCACCTGCAAGTAACAGGACTCTTGAGTCTCCGTTTGTGTTATTAGGGGATGTCATCCAGGACAGGTCAGCTGAGGGTAGTGGGTACGAGTCCAACTTACATCATGTGCCGCGCCTCCACTCATCAGGATCTGTGCTTCCGCAGGGGAGATGGTCCTGGTGATGAAACTCCTCTTGGTGCCAACCACGTTGAGTAATCTCACCTCCACACAGTGGGGTTCTTTTCTCAAGGACATCTTTATTGAATACAGGGATTGTAGCAGACTGCCCCATGCAGCTGCCCAGCTCTAGCCGCCACATCTCTGCGTGATGTCCCTTTGCAGGTACGCCCTTCCAATCATGAAGTGGGATCCCTTTCTCTAGGGAGATCACCACTGTGCCAGGTCCCTGGACACAGCTGTGGCGTAAACACACTGGAATTATCACTATGTTTCCGTTAGTTCTGCACTAGGGTCAACAAAAGTGTTCCTTCAATAACGGTATCGTCAGGTTACTCTCTCCCTCGAACACACACAACTGTCAGTGTTGTGCCCTTATACTCCAGGGGGCAGGCGCATCTCTGAGGTCACTATCCAGGGACTCAGAGCATACAGCCACTCCCATCCTTACACAGGGACCACACTGGGGGTGAGGGAAACATCCATTACTACTGTGGGCAGGACTGTGTGTACCAGGCTTACTGCTAACAGAGAAGATGTTGCAGTCATTATTATGCATGGCTACATATGATATTTTTGGTGTGGTGTGTCTGTGTGTTATATACAGTGGGTGCACTTGAAGAATGATACCTGCCCGGGGCTCCCCCGGGTTCCGCAGACTACTGATCCTTATAAGGAATGTTGTTAGTTGTGTAACATGAATATAACGGTACACACAGTTATATAGGACCCTGAACCTATAACGGTTCGGAGTATGAAGGTCAGATACCTCCAGATCGTCGTTTTAATACCCATTATTTATCTCTCCTTGGTACACTAATAAAGTTATGTTTTGAATCATTCACTCAATATAACAGAGCGTGAAAATGATGAGTGCTGCAATTGGGTTCTATCTCTACCCTACATCCCCTCTGTATATATATACAGATGTAGCCAGGTCCACCTTTCAGTGCGGACCCCCCTCCCCCTCCGGGTACTCCACGCAGCCGCTCTGGGAGAGTGCGGGGGCGTGTGCGAGCATAGCAAGCCTCGTTCTGGAATTCGGGCCGGTCGCCGGGGACGCATGCGGTCGTACTAGGCCGGCGGGTCGCGTCGCGGAGCTCCTGGCGGCTCTAGGTGCAGGGCGCCGCCATTGCTGCAGTGCGTTGCGCATGCGCAACTGAGAACCAGGACACGGGAGGCCCTGAAGCTTGCGACTGCGCAGTGATCGCTGAAGCGAACGGCATGGATAATCGGAGGGGCTCACAGAAAGGACTACGTTCCCATGAGCATCAGGAGCGCCCCACATGACCCCAGGGAGCCAACTAGGGCGAAGCATCTTCCTGCAGAGGAGAATAGATACTTTTGCGGGGTTTGGAGATGTTAGTCGGCATCAGAGCAGATAGGGGAAGGGAGGTAGGGTGCAGGAGTCAGTGACTCCTTGCACTAGGCATCAGCCCCTAGCCCCAGACAGACCCTGAGCCACTGTGTAGCTGTTGTGCTATAGGGACAGGCCTAGATAGGGACACTGCCCCATAGCTATTTGCCTAGTCAGGGACACAGTGCTGAAGCCGTGCAGCCTTTGAGGGGGGTTTGGGCTCAGAACGCCACCAAAGGACACTAAGAACTAGGTTGATATGATTCCACGCCGGTAATTCACCCAACGCGGTGCGGAGGACGGACGTGGAGCAGCAGAATCGTTTGTGAGTCTGCGGAACCGGGGGGGAGCCCGGCGGTCAGGTTATCATTCTTCAAGTGCACCAACACTGTACAGCAACGCAAGAAGCACGCCTAAAGGGTGGGGGATGACTTGCGGACAACTTACGTGGAGAGTGGCCAAGGGCCTTGGATAGTGCGATGGACACGGTGTGGGGATGGGGATAATACGGTGGTGGGAGCGGGGGTGTATGTTATACCTTACCCCAAATGCAAGTTGAATGTTATGTATAGTAGAGGTTAAGTTATGCGCATATATGCCAGTAAAGCCTGTCCTGCTTACAACGGTGTGTTTACCGTGTGTTCCTGAGGGCCTCCTCACTCCATTGGGATCCCTCCCAGGTGGAGGCGTTGCACCACGAGATTTTATATGATGTACCCAGGCTCCTCGAGCGGAGGCTTGAGGCTTAGCTCCTGAGAGCCACACAGGTATACACAGCAGTAGTAGCGTCTGATTCACAGGGATAACCGTTACACAGTTATAACTGTATTTTATACACACTCAAAAATAATATATGTGCTATGTGATTAGTAACGTACTTATTATATTATCGGCCACCCAAATGTGTCATCAAAATACTTATTTCCTTAAATGCTGGGAGGGTTTAAGTTGGCAAGATTGCTATGTTTCCTTTTACTTTTCATAATAAACTTTCAATCCTTTTTTATATTCAGTACAAACTGGGAACCTACACATTTGGGCTTGTGTCAATTAAACTCACACCTTGTCTGTGTTAAGACATTAAGTGCTAGCTGAGTGGTTCTTGCCAAATATTCCATGCAGTCTAATTTTTACTTCAATGTTTTTTATGAGTAAATGTTCATGACCTTAAGGAGGGGGAAGGTCAGGTTAATCCAAACCAGTTTGCGCCAATCCCTAGTGCTGCAAACATAACTATACGGGAACTTTTTTTGAAGTCCCCTCATACAGTACTGCCATATAAAATATACTAAATGTTCAGGAGCTACACGAAGAAGTGGTGCCTTGGCAATGTTAGAAAGAAAGTGTTGTACAAGGTTCTACTTCCTTATGACGTAAGTATAATGTTCTAATTAGTGTGTTCCATCTGCATTAAAATTGAGCATGTTTCAAGGTGGTGAATGTTTCTACAAATGTTTAAACAGTCATCGGACAAAGTCTTTTGTTTTTCTGCAGTTTATATGTATTACACATCCTATAGATGAAACAGCAGAAAAAACAGCCAGCAATATAATAAAAATATGTGCAAAAGAGAAATTCAAGCAAATTCATGGTGGGCCAGCATGTTTGGTTATATAATATGACTTGGTGAGGAGATAAGAAGAAAAGAAAAATGAGATCTATCTGTTTTAATATCCTTTTCACAGTTCTGCAAATAATTCATCTCACAAGTCTGCTCTGTTTACCCTTGTAGTGTCAACTGGTTACAGTCCTGACTAGGTTGCTACCCAGCTGCCCATCGCCAATGGAGCGATCCTCTCCACACGCTTAAAACACAGAAATTGACGAAAGGGACGAGGCACACTGTGTAATATATAAAATAGTTAATTAGCCGGACTTACAAAAGGTAAATGACAGCAAGTTTATATCGGCAAAGATTTGTAATGGTGCTGGATGAAATGAAGGTGGCATTCATATCAGTGTTAGCTGTAGGAGGGTTTGCTAGCTGAACGCCAAGTATCGTTATAAGTTAACCATTTTATACTCACATAGTGGGCAACATAAGTGATTCTTTTGGAGCACATACATTTGTGTACTCCTTTTGCTTTCCTGTTCACTTTCAATTCACAGTTGTTATGATAATTATCGATTACATTTATCATTTATTTACATTACAATCGGTATGATTTAGTTGATAACTCCCCTACCCCCCCCTTTTTTAGCTGAACGCCACATTGATTCATACACAGCACCCAGCAGCATATTCAAAATCCGCCTCCCCAGCACTTACGTATGCCGGTGCTCTTTCTGCGCCATCTCCTCCTTCCGATTCGCAGCGTCAAAGATGCCACGGACGTCACAAAGTGACGTCACACGGAATCTCAGTTGCTATGGTAAAACGACACTCATGATGTAATTTGACTCCACTACGTCACATCATGCAACGAGACGCGTGTGTAACGCCATATTGGTGAAGTCCGCAACGTCATTGTGGCTGCGAATCTGAAGGCGGAGGGAGGAGCAGAAAGGAAAAGCAAGCGGCCACCCGGCATATGTAAGTGACTTCCATCAGGCCCAAGAGCGTGGGCAAAATGTATATGGGGCGGACATTTTTGCCGCCTCAAATTTTGCCGCACTTGGCCTGGGCTTAACAAGCCTAATGGGACATCTGCCACTGCCAGCACCAGTACTAACCTCTACCGATATGAACTTGCTGCCATTGTACCATGTTGTATAGTCTGGTATTTACTTTTTTTATTTGATCATTTTTAATATATGTATATCGCCACGCCTTGTCTCTTTGCTTTATGTAGCCAGTTACCCTGGGCTACTATTTCCTGCCTACACATAAATCCTGGTACCAGTGCAGGCAGTGTTAGGGACATCTATGCCTTGCTGCAGTAAACAGCCCCTAGAGTGACAAGGGGTGAGCCCAAGGGCATAGTTCCAGTGAGTGTGGGGAACAAGGAGAGATCCTGGGCATGAAGCTCCTGGGTTGAAACCAGGGACAACAGAGAAGAGTTGCTGTATATGTCAGTGTGCGTGAGATATGCTGTGTGGAAGCAATAAAGACCCCCAAGTTATTTGTTTACTCCTGCCTGAGGCTGCAGTCATTCAGCGGGAGGGAAAGAGGTTTTCCTGGAGGGACTGCACCTATTCTGATAGGCACCGTAGGAATGGAGGGGGGCGCAGACTGACACCAAAGTAAGAGCCACAGATCCGAATGCCTGTCCAGTCTATCCCCACTACATCAGCGGAAGCTCAGACTCCAGAGAGCCATAACAGGGTGAGCAGAACTACACCCGGTAACCAGAACCAAATCTCCCTAATGGGGGGAAAGGGATTAATTAAATTTTCTTTTTCCGTTACCAGACTCATAGGTACCTCTTCATCTTGTGCATCTTACTCTGTTGATGGTCTCCTCTGGTCCCTATTCAAGCAGCTTAAGCCATCAATTTGTTTTTTTTTTAGTGCACCAACCACCAAGGGTCCACAGTTCAATATGGTGAGCATTTGAAGCTAGTTTCTAAATATCAGAAGATATTAACATAACATGACGCCTCCAGTGTTCACGTAAGGGATGACAAAATGTTGAGGTGTCCTTCGTTTGTCAGGTTGCAGTGGTGGGTGTGAAAAAATGTTTATAGTATTGACTCCACCCAGAAGGAGGGACAAAATAGTTAACAATATATGTTGTATATACAATATACATACACATATAGTTGTACAGAAGTTATAAAATATTATTGTTAAATAAACGGTTTATCAATAGTGTTATTATACTTGAAACAATATATCACACATATAAATATACTGCAGACACTACCAGAAAGGAAGCAAGAGCAAAAATGAATAAGCAGAGTCTGCAGATTATCCGCAAGAATTAATGAAGGGTAAGAAAATGTAACTGTTATGGTGAGCTATCAAATATAATAAAAAGCTAAAGAAACAAAGAAGCTACATAGATTGGGAAGAGAAATTATCGTAACTCTAAACAAAATAATGGATTAACAATATGTAAACCATCCCCCTCCTCCCTCCCCCCCCCCCCCCCCTCCTTAAGGCTGCAGCCAAGGTGACGCCGAGCGGGCACACACGTTGCCTCAATTAAAACATTGCAGAATTGTTATGGCCATGCGGGGAGCGCGCACCTGCGCGTGCCCATGAGCGAACAACGCTCAGCTGCTTGCAGAGACAAGTAAATTTGTTTACTGCCGCTCTGATTGGCGCGTACATGAGTGGTCGCCCAATGAGGGCGAACCAGCTCCGTGAATCACGGCCATGCCCCCCAACCGCCCCCACATGCGCGCTATTAGCTTGCCAGAAATTGCACGGGTCAAGCAGAGCGCATGACGTCACAGCGCTCAGTGCCAGGCACACGCTCCCAGCCTAGCTGCAGCCTAAGGGAGATTTTCAGCTACATGGTGTTTGCTGGTGCTAGTAGCTCACCTGTGTAGTACAGAAGGCCTGAGGCTCCGCGATGTAGTGGGAGTAGCACAGGTCAGGCTTTAGTGTTCTCAGATGCAGCACCTCCATCCTCCAGGGCCCAATCAGACTTAGGGCCGTTCTATAGTGGCGGGGGTGCTACGCCGTGCGAGCGCACGGCAGTTATAGATGGCTGAGGTTTAGTCAGTCCTTCTAGAAGGCCGCGCGCGCAAGTCAGGGAGCTGGGAGCCGACAGACAGCGGGAAGACCAGAAAATCATCTTTTCGCACCGCTACCGGCGCTGAATGTATGTATATTGGTGGTTGTGTGTGTATACAGTATGATATATATAAATTAATATATATATATATATATGCTGCATGCATGTATGTATGTATGTATGTATGTATGCATGCGTGTGTATGTGTGGTTGTGGTGTGTGTATGTATTGGTTATGTCTGCACACAATGTAATAAAATATTTTATTTTTACCAAATTTTTTTTTAAATAAATAATAAATTACACATGCACACACACAAACATACAAACACACAAAACACACAATAAACACACACCAAAACAGTACCTTCACAGCTCTCACAGTATACTTACAAAAAGCATGCAGCACTGTGCACGTGCAGCGCCTTACGAACAGGCACGCGCACGACCGCATGCAGTATAGAACGGGCCTTAGGGTTAGCCCCTGCAGAACTCTCCTTCAATAACAGAACCAGGTAAAGCAACAGTCCACTATTTATTGATGCAGGCCAGTCTTGTTGTTCCCTTCTCATGTAGGAGAGGTTACTTCACAGCATAGTACAGTTCCCTCGCAACATGCTGCATCTGGGTCCCTGACTAGACACCATGGTCTTGAGGCCCATGAGGCTAACCTCACACAACCCCTACCCCCTTATGGGCAAAGGAAATCCTCACCTACTCCTAACGAGCAGGACATCCACAGAGGAACTCCTAGAATTTGGATGTTATTGTTTGTAGGTCTTTTTTATATAGCGCCATAGTGTACATAGCGCTTCAACAGTAGTAATACAGTGGTAATCAAATAAATAAACAGATATATAAATAACAGATCATGGGAATAAGTGCTTTAGACATAAAAGTAACATTTCGGAAGAGGAGTCCCTGCCCTGAGGAGCTTACATTCTAATTGGTAGGTAGGGAGAACGTACAGAGACAGTAGGAGGAGAGTTCTGGTAAGTGCGTCTGAGGGGGCCAATCTTTATGTATCCTGTGTTCAGAATATCCACAGTGCTATCATCTGCTTCTTTAAGCAAGTGTGTCTTAAGGTGGGTCTTAAAGGTGGTAGAGAGGGTGCTAGTCGGGTTACTGAGGGGAAGGGCATTCCAGAGGGTGGGGCGGCAGTCACTGAAAAGGTTTAAGGCGGGAGAGGGCTTTAGATACAAAGGGGTAGAAAGTAGACATCCTTGAGCAGAACGCAAGAGTCGGGATGGTGCATAGCGAGAAATTAGGGCTGAGATGTAAGGAGGGGCGCAGAAGAGTGTAAAGCTTTAAAGTTGAGGAGAAGAATGGAGTGTGAGATGGGGATTTGATCGGAAGCCAGGGAGGGATTTATGAGGGGAGATGCTGAGACAGATCTAGGAAAGAGTAGAGTGATTCTGGCAGCGCATTTAGGATAGATTGTAGGGGAGACAGGTGAGAGGCAGGAAGGCCAGCAGCAGGAGGTTACAGTAATCAAGACGGGGAGAGAATGAGGGCCTGAGTCAGAGTTTTAGCAGTCGAAACACAGAGAAGGGCGTATCTTAGTTATATGCGGAGGAAAAGCGACAAGTTTTAGAAATGTTTTGAATGTGAGGGGCGAATGTGAGAGAGGAGTCGAGTGTGACCCCTAGGCGCGTGCTTGGGCTACTGGGTGAATGATTGTAGTTCCAACAGTAAGTGGAAGGAGGTAAGGGCCAGGTTTGGGAGGAAGTATGAGGAGCTTGTTTTAGCCATGTTGAGTTTAAGGCGTCGGAGGGCCATCCAGGATGATATAGCAGAGAGACATTCAGAAACTTTGGTTGTTACAGCAGGTGTAAGGTCAGGTGTTGAAAAGTATATTTGTGTGTCGTCGGCATAGAGGTGATAATTAAACCCAAAAGATGTTATTAGGTCACCTAGAGAGAGTGTGTACAGAGAAAAAGAGAGAGGTCCCAGGACAGAGCCCTGGGGTCCCCCACAGAGAGATCAATAGAGGAGGAGGAGGTGTTAGCAGAAGAGACACTAAAAGTACGATGGGAGAGGTAGGATGAGATCCAGGATAGAGCTTGTTCCGAATACCTAGAGTAGGAGAATGTGGAGGAGAAGAGGGTGGTCCAAGGTTGTCAAATGATGCAGAGAGGCGAGTAGTAATATGAGCAGAGTGTAATGACCTCTGTCTTTGGCAGCATGGAGGTGTCAGTTATTTTGGTGAGGGCTGTTTCAGTGGAGTGAGCAGTGCGGAAGCCAGATTGTAGAGGGGTCTAGGAGAGATAGGTGTTGAGAAAATGGAGCAAGCGAGAGAATACAAGACGTTCAAGTAGTTTAGAGGCAAAAGGCAGGAGGGGACAGGTCGAAGTTAGAAAGACGGTAGGGTCAGCTTGCGTTTTTGAGTAATGGATGAACTGTAGCATGTTTGAAGGAGGATGGGAAGGTTCCAGAGCAGAGAGAGGAGTTAAAAATGGGGTGTAGCGTAGGGATTATAGTAGGAGCTAGAGGTTTTAGGAGATGGGAGGGAATGGGGTCAAGAGGGCAAGTGGTAGAGGGAGAAGAGGAGATCAACAACGACACATCCTCCTCTGAGACAGTGGAAAAAGACTCAAGGAAGGCAGGAGGAGAGTTAGGAAGAGGTGTAGGATGGGGGGAAGAAGAAACAGAGGGGATTGTTTGCCGTATGGATTCACCTTTCCTTAAATAGTAAGCAAAGTCTGAGCGGAGATGGAGGAAGGAGAGGCAGCTGAGGGTGGTTTGAGTAGAGTATCAAAGACAGAGAACAGTCGGCGTGGGTTAGACTTTGTGCATGTGTTGATGTGCAGAAAAGTAGGCTTGTTTAGCTTGCGATGAGGGCAGAAGTTGAAACAGGATAGCATAAATTTGTAGTGAAGGAAGTTGCGAGAGTGTGAGACTTCTCCAGAGGCTTCAGAGACGAGTGAGGAACGGTGGGGAACGCCAAGCATGCGGTGTGGAATTTAGCCAGGGTCTTAGGTTAGAAAGGCGAGGGCGGCAGAGAGAAAGCGGGGCATGTAGATCAAGAGACGAGGACAAGACAGAGTTGTAATTTCTGACCAGGTTGTCAGGGTCTGTAGCAGAGCTGAGAGAGGAGAGGGAGGAGTGTAAAGTGGACTCAAAGTAGGTAAGTGAATAGAGCGCAGGTTTTGCAGAACCGGAGTGTAGATGGAGGTGGGAGAAGGGGAGAAGCGAGATAAAGAGAATGAGATGAGATGATGGTCAGAGAGAGGAAAAAGGGAAATGGAAGACATCAGATAGAGAGAAGTTTTAGTGAAAACCAGGGTCTAAGTAGTGCCATCCTTGTGGGTGCTGGCTGCAGTCCACTGTTGAAGGCCAAAAGAAGAGGTAAGAGAAAGAAAGCGGGAAGCCCAAGAGAGAGAGGGGTCATCAATGTGGCAATTGAAGTCCCCAAGGAGAAGAACAGGGGAATCTGAGGAGAGAAAGAAAGAGAGCCAGGATTCAAAGTGAGAGAGAAAGGCAGAAGGGGGATGAGTAGAGGTAGGTGGGCGATAGATGACCGCCACATGAACAGGGAGAGGAGAGAAGATCTGGACAGTGTGAGCCTCAAAGGAGGGAAAAGCAAGAGAGGGGGGAATAGGAAGGGTTCGGTAACGGCAGACAGAGGAGAGCAGGAGCCCCACGCCTCCACCCCTGCCATCAGGGCGCAGAGTGTGGGAGAAGGAAAGGCCACCATAGGAGAGGGCAGCTTCCAGAGCAGAGTCAGACTGAGTGAGCCAGGTCTCAGTTATAGCAAATAGGAGCAGAGAGTGAGAGAGAAAGAAGTCATGTACAGAGAGGAACTTGTCAGAGAGGGAGCGAGCATTCCAAAGGGCACAGGAGAAAGGGAGAGAGGAGGGAGGGTGGCAGGGGATGGGTATGAGGTTGGAGGGGTTGACACCAGAAGGACTAGAAGTTGCATGTGGGAGGCGAAGACGAGAGCAAGTTGAAATAAGACAGGGACCAGGATTGGGAGAGATATCCCCAGAAGCAAGGAGGAGAAGCATGGATAGAAAGAGGATGTGTGAGGAGGATTTGTAGGGGTGTTTTTTAGTGCAGGGGATATAGCTGTGTGGTGTCAGAGGACGCAGGTAAGAAAGGAGTTCATGTGAACTGAGAAGTGGTGAAGAAAGGAGAGATGGAGATATATGAATAGAGTTTGAGATATACTGAGGCTGGTAAAAAGAAGTGCATAATTTGAGAAGAAGTGAAGTCACAGCAAATATAAATGGTACTGCTGCGGCCGAGTTTATTCGAGCATTTGCCCGTTCTCGGCCGCAGCAGTAACCTAGCGCGCGCCGGAGGGTGCCGGGCGTGCGCCGAAGCAGCGGAGGAGCGCCCTCCGATCGGGGCTTTCTTCCTCCCGCTGCCGGGTCCGCCGGGTCCCCCGGAACCCCCTGCCGCCGTCCCCCACATCGCGGGACACCAGGGCTCCCTCGGGGAGCCCTGGACGCGCGTGCAGGGTGTGCTGGCACCCGATGACGCGTGACCGCGCATCGGTGATGCACGGCACGCTGAGGGAGTGCGGCTAGCACGCCGGGGCATCCCCCGGCTTGCGGTGCTAGCCGTGCTTCAATAAAACGTGTCGGTAGTGTATAGGCAGCATCACAGCAGTAATGATGCAGTCTGGTATAGATGATATCCTCCTTTCCAGCGTAGTTCAAATGCAGGAATCAGGGCCAGATGGGGTGTCCACTTCTTTCTCACTTCTTTTGAACTTCCTTTTAAACTTCAGTTGTTCAATAGTCATGCCACTTATAATGGGCTACTTGGATATGGGCTGCAAGCAGACTAGCTGTTCTGACTGGGTTTATATAGGCCTAAAAAGTCACCTGACAATGTTGTTCTGTCTGCTTAATTAGCATCTGAGGCACATTCAAACAAATGGTTTTCTACACAGGGTGTTCCCTGCCTAGGTGGCAACACTTAATTTGATAAGGGGTAGACAGAAAACAGCATTCAAATATGGATTTTACCTAGCATTGCCCCCCCCCCCCCCCCTTGACTCGCTCCAAGTTGTTTCAGGCCACACCTGCAAACCATTACCAATTATATGTAGCTAACAGGAGCTTGCATTACTGACTCAGAGGCAAGGGATTTAGCCCTCCCACTGCCTGCACTGGTACCAGGCCTTACATGGTAGGGCCAGGAAAACACATAGTCTGGGCACAGGGCTACAAATACAAGACAGTATCATTTTTAGCAGGGCATATTCCAGCAGAGAATAAACCACCAATGATGTACCATGCGTCCTTCCAGAACAAATAGCAAATGCAATACAGATGGAATTACATCTGAAATCTTGAAAGCAGCTGGGGAAGAAGTAGAGAAAATCCTTGGAAAACTCTCTTACGTGTGGCTTGAAGAATAGAAAAATTCCAGAATAATGGAGCAATGCCTTATTAATTTTCATCCACAAGGAATGAGACAAGGAAGACCTAAAAAAAAAAACTACAGAGCAATCAGTCTACTTCCAATCATATTCTCATTAGTACCCTGGTTTAGTGGTTTGGCTTATTTTATTCATTGCACCTGCATTTGAGCGCTTTAGCCTACTTTCCATACTTCCAATCACTTACAAGATTTGTACAAGGATACTCACTAATCGGCTGCAACAGACTCTGGACTTTGCCGAGCCTAGAAAACAAGAAGGAAATCGCAGTGGATGCAACACAATGGACCACATCCAAGAAGTAATTTCCCGAAGTAATGAATATGACCTACCACTCAGTTTAGGATTTGTAGATTATGAAAAAGCACTTGATACTGTCTACACCTCAGCGGTCTTGAAGGCGTTTGGAAGAGAAAGTGTTGCAGAGGCGTACATTGATGTTATAGTTAATACTTACGAAAATGCCCCACCAAGCATTAGATTATATAAAGATAAAAGCAAAACAATGATCAAAAAAGTTGTGTGTGTGCTGATCACGCGCATTTTAAGTGAAACTTCTTTGTCTTTTGTCACTGCTTTGTCACAGAAATTGTAATTGTTGATGTTTTTTATTAATCAGAACACAATCAGTGCCACTGGGGGGGAGAGGGTGTACTTGGCAGATCCCTGATGAAGAAACCCACCATTAGGAGTTTCGAAACGCGTTAGAGGTTTTTTGGCATCGCAGGGACACCGTAGCAGTGAGATCCAGGCAGTGACGTCAGCAGTGGAGCCGATCGACCAGACTCTGGCAGCAAGCAGACTGCGAGTATAGAAGGCAATCCTCCCCCAATAACTGGCATATTTCACCCCACGGCGAGCGATGTACCTGATGAAAAGACCCTAAAACCATTGCGCATGTCCTAGTCACCTTTGGTGAGTAGGATTTCAATTTTTACCAAGGCGGAGCAAGTTTCATCTTCCAAGTGCACAAGCACATGAAAGTTTTTACATTGCATATATTATGTTTGATTTAATTGTTTTATGATTTGTTTATAACCAATTGTTTTATATTAAATTGCTCTCTTTAGACTATTGTCCCTGGGTAATACACTATTGTAGTGTTTTCTGTACTTTTGTCTTCCTTTTCTGAGGTAATAGCCCACGAGAAGAACTGTTATCCATAATCCTATACCTATTCATACAGTACCTCAGCGCCACAGGAGGTTTTCCTTCCACATACTTCAGTCTGATTTTTTGAGACTCGAAAAATGGATTTCCCAAACAAACTGTTTTTAAACACTGACAAGACTGTAACAATGGTATTTGGGACCAAGACTACATTTGTAAAGCTTCCAGCGACTGAGCTCCAGATTAGAACCAACGCTAACACCACCCTAACCCCTGTCACTAGTTTTAAATACCTGGGCATATGTTTGACTCCCACTTAACATTCGGGATGCACATTGATACCCTGACAACTATGACCTATGCCAAACTAGGGGTACTTTACAGAAACAAATCCTCCCTAAGTCTCCTGGTCAGAAAGAGTATCGCACAGCAGATGCTAATACCAATTATTCACTATGGAGACATAGTATATGGCTCGGCACCTCAAACCCACCTTACCAAACTTGACACCCTCTACAATTCAATTTGTCGTTTTGTTCTCCAATGCAACTACAACACACATCAATGCGAAATGCTCAAAGAACTAGATTGGTCATCACTCGAATCTAGGCGCAAAGTTCACCTTTCCTGTCTTGCCTTTAAATTCTTTATGGGCAAGCTACCCAGCTATCTGTACAAGCTCCTCACCCCTACCACATGCAGCACTTATCATCTGAGATCAGACTCCAAAAGACTGTTCATGGTCCCAAGGCTCAACAAAGTATCTGGCCGTTCCTCCTTCTCTTACTGTGCACCCCAAAACTGGAACAACTTACCAGATACTCTCACATCCACCACCAGTTTAAATTCTTTCAAATCTAAGGCTGTCTCACATTTTAATCTGGTCTGTAACTGTTTCATTCGCCCATAATATATATTTTCTTTAACTGTGCATGCAATGTCTTGTATATAATGTATACCCTGTTCATTTATGTAACTGTATTTGTAACCATGTATTATTTGTCTTAACTCTGTGCCCAGGACATACTTTAAAATGAGAGGTAACTCTCAATGGATTACTTCCTGGTAAAATATTTTATAAATAAATAAATTTGTATTTTGCTGTTAAATAATCTCCAAAATGAGTTATAATCACAATGCAATTACACCGCACTAATCTGATAAAATCACGCCAACTACAGGCTACTATTTAAACCTCGTTGGATGGACATTATGATTGTCTGACGAAGGGGCCAGGGGGCCTTGAAACGTTGCTCTATTGTGCACATATAACAGTAACAAATGAATGATCAAATCATGAATTGGTGAACACAGGTGAAGGGATCTCCCAAATCCACACAACATATACCAATTACCACAGCACTTAAGAGACTGCAATTCACAACAGTGAAGCATAAGGAGAAAAGCTCCAATTTTAATCATTAACATCTATTAATAGTCAAATAACACCAAAAATAATGGTGAAAACCCTAAGCAGGGTGATGCTATAAATTAGTGTCCCCATTCCCCCATTCCCACATGAAAACCAGAGCAGCTATAATTAGTTAAAGAATTCCAAATGTCAATAGATAAAGGGGGGATACGTATCGGGCACTGTGGCCCTTCTTCAGGCCTGTTCACACATAGAAGTGGTACTTCCCTTTTAATTGGTCCTCTGGTTTTTCCAAAATAATGCTGAACAGATTCCATCCCAGAAGCAGGGGGCTATATCCTCCAGCATCTGCTAATCTTTAACGCCTTACAGCTGCTCCCCACGCTTACATCAGGGTCCAGTGTTCATATGGAATGTCTCCTTGAAACGTTGCTCTATTGTGCACATATAACAGTGTGTGTCTGCTAACTTTTCCTTTCCATGTGTGCTAATTTTTTCTGTATTGCTGCTTTTTTTCAATACATTAAAGAAGAAAATGAGACCAAAGGAAAACTTTAGTCTTTTATTAGCTAAGATTTATTTTTTGAGTGCTGAGCCAGTATGGTTTTTGTAAAAATCATATGTACACTGCTGCTTACTCCGCTCTATATTGTAATTGTGAAGCGCTTTGAGTCCCATTGGAAGAGAAGCGCTAAATTAAAAGTTATTATTATTATAATTTCTATGAAAGTTAAAAAGATGTCTTAGACCTCCCGTTTCATGCTGCCAATCAGAGATGGCTTATATATCATGTAGTACTGAACTGAAATCATCTGATGACCAGAGTGGGAGTAAAGGACTAGTGGAAGCCATGAGATGTGGCCAAAGGAGTCCTCCTCTCTACATCTTGATCACCACTGGAAGCAACAGTAGAGTAGGGATAGATGTCCCATTATCTGCTTCATTCGGTGAATGTATTTAAATCTGTATACTTTTCTTTCTACCCATGCCATCACCCTGTCTCCTACAGGACAAAGGTTGAGGTTGATGTTGACATTGGGGTGAAGTGGAATGCACTGTAGAGAAGGGGCATTTTTTCAGAGGCAACTTGAAGGAAGCGGGAATACTAGAGCCCTCAAGGAAGTACTGTATGCTAAAGGACATGGGAAGTAGAGGAAAACAAATTAAGTACAATAATCTGTATAGGGATGTGTCCCTATAAGAAGAAACTCAGGAGTCTTTCTTACTCCACCTACCTTTTCTGACCTCATCATGCCTGAGAAAAATTGGTTTCCAGTGTCCAAACCCACTACTTAGATTTACAATTAACATCTACAAGAAATATGAACACAATACCAATGGAGAGAGCAACATTATTTTAGTAATGGGATGCACCTCCACAAAGTAAAAATCTACCACCAAGTTTACAAGTCCTGACAAGTTGTGCCAGAGGGAAGTTAAATGATGGACTGTGATGGTATGTGTCAAGAAAGGTAAATAAAGGCAAAATTACTCAGCTTCCCAGGGATTTTTTTTTTTGTTGAATGAGGAAAAGTTTACATTTTTATAAAAACACTTAGCGATGTGAGAAAATAACAGTGCTGCTCACATTTCGGTTCAACAGTGCGAGAGACAGTGAAAATATGCACTAAAGAAAATAAACTACTTATAACGTATAATATAGTACATTTCAAATCGGTTTCAAAGATTCAAACAGCAGAAGGTGAAAGCAGTTTGACATCCACAGCATGCTCTACACATTAGAAAAATATATGTGTGTGTAGCTGGAGTGAATTCAAGATGATTTATAGTTTCAGTCGAGGACAGGTTTCTGATAAATTTATTTTGGATAAAGTACATTTGGAAAGCAATGCGAAGAATTCTGAACAGCACGTGTCAGCATTAAGCTTGTGTCTAGCCAGTAAAAATTGAACTTGACTTCAGTGAGCACAGCACTTCCAAAGTATTTTTAACTCCTTCATTGATAAAGGGCCACACACCTCCTTCACTATATAGGTGCTCCAAGAGCACATTTATTTAGAGAATAAAGGAAAGCACAGAGACCCATAGTGTATTTACTCCATAAGATATCTTCTGGAGACTGAAGACACCTTATGGTCCATTATCTTCAATGGACCGTAGGCTGCCCTCAACATTGGCAGGTGTCTTATGGAATAGCAACACTTAATCAAAATGGCCCATTTACATTAAAGTTTGTGGTTCATGGATAGCAACTCTCCCCCCCCAAATTTCAGAAGGACGTTATAAATCCTAGCACAAACCCAGCCGTTTTCCTGTTTGGGTAATGTGTAAGATTTGATAATGCTGCATTCAAAAAACATGATATTTGTACTGAAGTCGTTGAGACCACTAATAATAAAAATGAGTTTGACTCACACTTAATGAGTGAGCTCTGTGTGCATTGTACTCAAATGAGGTATTTTATGGATCACCTTAGTGCCAGCTAATCTGCTGTTGGTCAATCTGGCTCTGAACAAGGTTAAAATATTTGGGGTTAATATATAAATGATGTCATGCTAAGTTGTTTTTGGACTGCCAATATGCAGAGGTCTCTTCCAAGCAAACCTTCTTTTTTTTTTGCCATTTCTGACTATCATTCAAAGGGCATATGGGGGAAGAGAATATGCAAGAAGTTGGCTCACAAATTATCTTGAGCCTAGGCCTGTTGCCAGCAAAGAAAAAGTGTGGGCTGAGAAGGAGGACTGCGGGAGGCAGTGGAACAGCAGAGTGAAGCTGCTGTCCAATTTGTGAGAACAATGTAAGGGTTTTGGAAAATTGGGATTGTTATTATAGATGAATAAACATTCCAAAACATAGTCATTTGAAAATAACACTTTGTAATTTGAGAACAGCAAGAATTTAAGCAGATGAAATATGCTTACTTAGTTTAGAATGCTTGTTTATTTAGGATAGTGAATATTTGATGTTGTAACTTTGGCAACACTTGTAGAGCCTGGTGTGCTTCTCATTGCAGCCAAACCATTTTTTTCCAATTGGCTAGCAAAAGGAAAGGGTGGGTAAAGTTTAGGGGATTTTGGGCCTTATTAGGCATTTTATCAATAACTATTACAGTGTAAACAAACACTGCGGCAATGAGAGAATAGCACAAAAAATGGTCTTTACTTTGGTTGTAGTGCTTAAAATAACAGTTTTTAGGTACATTTCCTCCATTTGGAAGTGTTCGTTATGCTGCGTATATTACCGTAAGATTTGTAAGGCTAGAAATCTCTCCAGGGTGCAGTCAACATGTCTCATACAGGTTTATTAAGCCTTTTAAGTTTTTAGAACATTAACAGTGTTTAAATTCCAGATATTATGTTTCTGGGCATAGAATTCCAGCTTTATGTGTTCATTTATACATTCATGTCCAGAATTTTTAAATCAGACCTGTAAAAACTGTATTGAATTGAATGAGTTTTTCTGTATTGTAGTCTGACTGCTTTTAATACTCTTTTTACCCACTATAATTGTTTTTGTGCAATAGGGCCAATGGGAAGATAGCAAACAACAGCATACTAAAATATATAATAACACACACACATATATATATAGGAGCAGCCCCTGACGAAGCCCAAGTGGAGAAACGCGTAGGGCCAGCGTTATTGGAGCAGAGAGAGACACGTCAAGATACTGTTCAGAGAGACATTCGAACGGAGCCACAGCAGTGAACATCTGAATCAACAGAGATCAAATCCCGCGAGAGCTGAGCCGCGTCAGACCACGTGATGCGGAAGTAGCCGCTGGCGTGAGGAGGACTGATCCATCTATAAGGGAAAGTCTGGCTTAACAAACCTTCCGTGATTGCTGCTGCTGTTGCTGATCCATGAGGACAAGCACCCAGAAGATCCAGAGGCCAAGAAAAGAACAAGCTGCAGGAGCTGAGTTCGGGAGTCCCTAAGTGGATTAAAGGCTTTTATTTGCTCTATCAGTGTAAGCGCATATCTTACCAAATTATGGTCTGATTATTTTTAGATATACTGCCCTATAATATTTCTCTCTCTTTTTCTCTTCCCCTGCATATGTGCGCCTAGGTCACTCTTCTACACACACACATATATATATATATCAGATAAGGCAGTTGGCACTCCAATAGGTGCTGGTAAGCCACATGTGCACGTCCCATATAGAGAATGTAGTTATACGTTACCGTTCCAAGTATTGGTAAACAAGAGACAGCACTCAATGTTGAAAATCAAAGTGTATTAGTGATAACAAAAATACATCCAGCAACCCAACGATTCGGTCCTACAGAATGAGTGCTGTCTCTTGTTTACCAATCCTTGGAACGGTAACGTATAAATATATATATACCACCCTGAGGAAGATCCCCCTGTGGGATCGAAACGTTGGAGTTATGTGCTGTATTTAATACATTTATTTTCATTCACCTGAGTGCTGTCTCCCTTTTTGCTGCTATGCAGTAATGTATACTTTTATTATTTATATGGGACATGCACCTATTCATTATTGAATTTCTATTGGAGTGCCAGTGATTTTTTATCACATATATATATATATATATATATATATATATATATATATATATTGTGCCAGAGTGATTTTTTATCACTGAGGGAGTCGCTTTCTATGTGATGAAACATGTAGGGCCATTTTCATTGGTGCTCCAGCAGACATGTCACCTGACGCTGTGTGCGTAGCCACGCCCCTCTATCGCGGACTCAACCAGGAATTGTTAAAATCAGCTGTTCTGCCGACTTCTGTGTTTATTCATCTGACGCTGTGGTGAGGATTCTCTGCGGCTTCGCCAGTCTACCCGCTCCTCTTCTATGCCCCAAGACATTTGAAATATATCTGGATTGGACTCGACGGAGGTCGTCCTGGTCTGGGGTAAGTGGTGATGATGGTGGGGTAAGATGGTGATCTATTCTCCTGCTTCACAGCCCAGAAGCCAGTCCCTACCTGTTGGCAAGTTTTCAATATTGCGATTTTACAAAGATATGTTTGTGTAACGATGCTCGTCTCAAGCAGGAAACGGACCGCAGGGCTGAGGTAGGAATATGAAAGAACCGACCTGAGCCGAGGGACAGAGTTCTGATAGAGTAGTGGGTCGTAAGCCGAAGGTCAGAGCTGGCAGCAGAGTGCGTAGTCTGTGAGAATGCAGAGGTCGAGGCAGGCGGAAGACAGGGGTGGTCGAGGTAGCGGGGTCTGGTAACGAGGAAGACAAAAGGTAAGTGCGTTGCATGTACGCAGCATGAACTGAAACTGTAATACACTATGAGGCATGCGCTTCTGTTTTTTTGTCACACATATACAAATATATAGTATTAAACCAGGAATGAGCTGAGATGCATGTGGTACTATTGCATTGGCCTGTGTTTTTATTATTAAGTTATAATTAGGCAACATCTTATTCATAGTGTGGAGGATTATAATTTTGAAATTTCATACCCTTGCTCAGTACAGAATTGGATTGTGGGTAAGGAAGGCCTTCAGCACCATAAGATAGGTATTTCACGTATATCATAACCTTATGTAGCCCCCTGTAAACAGCTCAGGCTATACCTACTTTCCTTCTACTGCGGTAAGTCCTGTTAAGATCAGGCGCCAGTACTCATTATGGGTTTTCCCCCTTCATAGCCCTAACCTGAATGGTAGACGCAGGCCTGGACTCTGCTGCAGGCGTGAGCAAGAGGGGAGGTTCTGCTGACACCAAGAGGGGAGGGGCTAGCTCTATATTTAGCAGCCCACTCCGGTGAGTGAGGAGTTGTTCTTCGTCCTTGCTGTGTGCCGTGTTCCTCTCTTATTGATGGTTCTTCAATAGAGAGAGTAGCGTAAGAAGAGTTCGAGTGAGCAGTGATATCAAGAGTCTAGAACTGCTGAGTAGTAAGCCGTGAGCCACGAATCCTGCAGAACGGTCCGAGGAGTATCAGGAGGCTACGGGCTCCCCGGCGCAGCGTGCCGGTTGAGAGCGAGAGGAACCAAACCAATCAGCGTCTATAAGTAAAGCTGCTAGAATTATAGACTGGTGGACCAATGCCCTCACCCCGCTGTCAGGGGTGATGGGGAGAGAATTCAAGACCCACCTCGAGGCTACCCTCGGGGCTGGGCCACAGGGTATTGCAGCCCTAGCTCAGACCATCCTGTCGGAAGAGTGACTTGGAGGGAAGGAGAGGAGGAAGTCGTGGGAGTTGAGCGGGTGGTACCTCGCACTGGCGATTGTATTGTGGCTGCTGGAAGCCTTATCGTTGGGATATCGTTGCTCTGTCAAATAAAGAGACTGTTCTGCACCCGTAAAGACTGTGTGTGATTTGGCGAGTATAACCCTGGGACCTGAGGGGTTTTTCTATACCGGTCCTGTCCCATTACCGTGGGAGTATAGAAGATGTAGGCGCTGCACCACTAAGATATCATGGAGGCTATCGCCCCAGAAGCCCGGTCCTGGCTCCCCAACAACATCACGGGAAGCTCAGGCCCTCCCGTTCCTCACAGGTACGCACCACACCGCATGTAACCAGCCCCCATGCACCCCTCACACTCCTGTAGAGACTGGGGGGGGGAAACAGGGTTACACTTAGAAACCGCTGTATGACCAGTTTATCTAATTATAAACTGTCTCATTTTGCTAGTTGCATTTCTGTTATGCTTTCCATTAGATGCCAGGCAGGGCCTATGCCTTGGAAAGAGAATAAACATTTGTTTATTTTAGGTTACGCAGGTGAAGGGATCTCCCAAATCCTCACAACATATACCAATTACCACAACACTTAAGAGACTGCAATTCACAACAATGAAGCATAAGGAGAAAAGCTCCAATTTTATTCATTACCATCAATTAATAGTCAAATAACACCAAAAATAACGGTGAACACCTAAGCAGGGTAATGCTATAAATTAGTGTCTCCATTGCATATATGAGAAGATCCCACCAACGGGGGGGGGGGGGGGGGCAAACACAAGGGACAGACAGACACACCAAAATGAACAGAATCACTTCCGAAAATCAGTGCTCATAACAATGTAAACCAGAGCAGCTATAATTAGTTAAAGAAATCCAAATGTCAATAGATAAAGGGGGGATATGTATCGGGCACTGTGGCCCTTCTTCAGGCCTGTTCACACATAGAAGTGGTACTTCCCTTTTAATTAGTCCTCTGGATTGTCCAAAATAATGGTGCACAGTTTCAATCCCAGAAGCAGGGGGCTATATCCTCCAGCATCTGCTAATCTTTAACGCCTTACAGCTGCTCCCCACGCTTACATCAGGGTCCAGTGTTCATATGGAATGTCTCCTTGAAACTTTGCTCTATTGTGCACATATAAGAGTGTGTGTCTGCTAACTTTTCCTTTGCATGTGTGCTCATTTTGCTGCTTTTTTTCATATATTAAAGAAGAAACTTAATGAGACCAATGGAAAACGTTTGTCTTTAATTTTCTATGATTTATTTTTTGAGTGCTGATCCAGTATGGTTTTTTAAAAAAATCATATGTACACTGCTGCTTACTGCGCTCCATATTGGAATTGTGAAGCGCTTTGAGTCCCATTGGAAGAGAAGCACTAAATTAAATAAAAGTTATTATTATAATTTCTCTGAAAGTTAAAAAGATGTCTTAGACCTCCCGTTCCATGCTGCCAATCAGAGATGGCTTATATATCATGTAGTACTAAACTGAAATCATCTGATGATCAGAGTGGGAGTAAAGGACTAGTGGAAGCCATGAGATGTGGCCAAATGAGTCCTCCTCCCTACATCTTGATCACCACTGGAAGCAACAGTAGAGTAGGGATAGATGTCCCATTATCTGCTTCATTCGGTGAATGTATTTAAATCTGTATACTTATCTTTCTATGTTCTCACAACCCAGGGGGAGCATGAAGGAAAAAACAACAGAGAAAACACAAACTAAGTGCAGACTGTAAAATTCAGTGTGACAATGTGTGAAGAAACTTGGCTCTCGTGTGCAGCCTACTCACAGGATAGCAGTAAGGTATGGGCATATACAGGATCTGTGGAATCTGTAAAGTCTTCTAGATGTAGACAGGATACCTCTCACATTCATAAGTCAGGTGGATGGGAACATGGAAAAATAGAACAAAATCTCCATGGTGCAGATCAATGGTAAAAGGGATAACTTTATAATGTAGCTAAAAAATGCGCACTTACAATGTAAAAATAGAACATAAGCATTTGGCACTATAACAAGTGACTCAGGAGTGATAGGGTAATGGCCACCGCTCACCGCACTGACGTTGCTTCTCTGCTGTTTACCGTGATGCTGTCAGGATCACCTCCAGTGCTTTTCCCCGATGCGATACGTCACTTCCGGTTAGCGCACTGAGCTCTGTCGCGACGCTGCTCGTGATGGACGGCTTGCAGGACCAATCCTTGCACTTCCTGGGCGGGTCCACTCTACGCGTTTCACCTGACGAAGCCTGTTGTAATCTGGTTCTTTGCCAACCTTCCTCTCCCAAGTAATGCCTCGTGATAAGTTATATCCTGCCCTAAGCAGAGAACACAAACCACGATGTCGTACTTGTAGATTTCTCGGTTCACACTCACTTGCAAGAGTATTGTGAGATTATTATAAAGAAAGGTCACTCAGAGTTTGTATAAGATAAGGTTTGTCATTTATTGTATCACAACAATAATCAGAAATATCACAACAAGCTACTTGTAAGCTAACGGCTAGCAGTTACAGTATGCTAACAATCCATTCCTAACTATGCAGAGATTATATAGCTAATATGCATTGTCATACTCACAAACAAAAAGATATTATGATAGGCCAGCCTGTCTCAGCTAAGTCTCATCTGTGTGGTTCCCCACTCTCACTTCGGTTCTGGTTAATATGGGGGCACGCCGAGTTATATAGCGTCTTATTGTTTGCTGCGTACGCAGATAACACCAGACGGATAATTGATCTGATAGATTTGGCAAAACAAAAACACATTCCGTCCATGGTGTTGAGTCTGGATGCCGAGAAGGCATTCGATCGTATCGATTGGTCTTACGTCCGAGAGACGCTGGGGGTGTTTGGGTTTGGAGGCCGCCTTCTAGAGGCAATAATGGCCCTATACTCAGGTCCCACAGCGAAAGTGCGGCATCAGGGCTTCCCTTCTGAGCTATTTAATATCCGCAGTGGGACTCGTCAGGGTTGCCCGCTGTCCCCATTACTTTTTGCCCTTTGTATCGAACCCCTCGCAGCCCACATTAGATTAAGCCCTAATATATCAGGAATCCAAATGGGGGGACAGCATCACAAAGCTGCGCTATATGCAGACGACGTGATTCTGATCTCTAAACCGCTGACAACCCTGCCCAATGTCTTTGAGATCTTGGGCACCTTTGGCATGATTTCAGGGTTCAAAATTAACCAGGCCAAGTCCGAGGCGCTCAACATCAATCTACCAAAACCAATCGAAAAATTATTAGAACTAAATTTCAATTTTAAGTGGCAATCCTCCGCTATTAAATATTTAGGGGTATATATCACCAGGGATTATAATACTTTATATAAGGCAAATTTCCCCAAGATGATGAAGAAGCTCAAGGAGGATCTCAGGGTGTGGGCGGGGTACGGGATATCATGGTTCGGCAGAATTCATAGCGTGAAGAGGAATTTACTGCCCAAAATGTTATATCTGTTTCAGACCCTACCAATACCCCCCCCCCCTCTTCCCCCTCCACCACATGTGTCCCCTCCCCAGTCCTGTAAGTCGTGTACGTCTTGTCTTAAATCCCTATATAGGGACCGTTTGGTGCTGTTAGTGTCGACAGCTGTTTTCCACAAAAAGTGGATTGACCATAATGTACGCCCATGGGTGGTGCGTTTCTGTAGATCTGATTTCCACGAATAAAAATGAAAGTTGAAAAAAAAAGAGAGTAGTGTTCCACTGGGCCCCAAAACAATGTTGATGTTTATTACCTGAACATGCAAACAACGTGGTACAATTATATGACCCGTGGCTAACAATGCTGATATGACCTTCTTCAATTGTATAAAAAGACATTTGAAATATTTGACGGTGAATGTCTCTACACTTGAAGTTGGGTTGATCACCAAGAGATAGCAAAGATTTCACTTGCCAAAAATTACATAACATTAGCAAGCTACGCGGCAGCAATGTCCCATTAGGAGTTAAAACTGAAAACGGTCCTGAGGAAACAAGAGAGTTCTGATACATAAAGTCTCTCATCGTGTCGTGAACTGCATGCACTTTGTGTGGCTTCCGATGTGGCAAAACAAGTTCATCTAAGTACATCCTCATGGAAGTTTGATAGGACCGTGGTAGACGCAAGATTTGTGAAGTATCTTTCTTTTCGTCTGTGTCCTTGCAACAAAGCATACTGCAGCAGGTTAGATTTGACCTGTGTGCTTAAAACAGTATATTAGTATCTAGGTAAAAACATAAGAATATATGCTAGAAATCAAAATGTGATTAAGCTGAACGCCTCTTCATCTTCGGAAGAAAAGAGAAAACACGAAGTAAAATAACAAGGATTATTATCCCTAATATAAAAAACAATAGTGGTTTCAAATAACCTAGGATTCCAAACGCATTTCCTAGACCACTAAAAATACCTTTACCAGTAGTTTGTAGGCTGGTGCCTATTTTTGACAAAAAATTACCTGTCATTGGCCAAAAAGTTTTCAGTGATTCACCTAGTGTAGTCAACCACTGGGGAAAATCACCCGGGTGTAAATCAACACGTAGTAATTCACTGTGAACTCTCTGTAAAAGGGTATGTACTATATCATGTGTGAACCCTATTGTAATCTTCATTTTCTTCAAATGAGCCAAAAAGGCTGTCATGTGAGGAAGGATCAGTGTGATAGCTGGTACCTGGAAACGTACTCCAGATGTAAGTGTCTGATGTAACAGAGGTGGAATAAATGTAGTACCATAACACTGTATACTCCTATTAACTGTGACAAGTGATGCCTGAAAAGGTGGAATATCGCAATCCTCTTCTGTAGATAATACTATGTAACTCCCATTATCTAAACTGTGAATTAATGTAAAAGGAGTTTGAATAGGTGTTGCAGTTATCTTGCAGTTGCTACCTTGCATTTGATCATTGCAAGGCATGTGCTGTATGATGTCGTCACATACTAAATAACCTTTATCAACACATCGTATAGTGCTGATGAAAAATTCACGATCACATTTCACAGACATGTATTGAAATGGTTGAGCAACCTGCACCCTTGCGAAATAAGAACCTGTGTGTGTTAAGTGTCCAAAATTAAGCAGTTCCCAATTTGTTGTATAAACATCTCCTGGAATTAACAATTCATAGTATAGAAAAACTTCCCATAAAGTGTCATCAGGGTTATGAACCCGTCTGTGGTTTCTTTCTCGTATGTCATAAACTGTGGTTTGTGAAACATATGCCAGGATCTCAGATTCTTTCGGACTTAAATTAAGATTCTGTGTGATCCACGTGAGATTTAAAAGTGATATGTCAACCTTTTGACTTTGCAATGTTAACCTGATCAAAGTGATGTGATTAAGAATAACCAAAGCTTTAATTTCTTCAGATAACACTGTAATGTCTGAAATTGTGTAGGAAGCAAATTTTATCAGGTGATCTCTTAACACCAAAATACCTCTCCTTAATTCTTCATCATTTGAGTCAGAGATTTGGCTTATAACAGAAACAGAATCACTCAGCAGGTGTCCTGTGGTTATAAGAATATCATCATTAGTAAGCAATTTCCTTGTAGATGATTTACTTGAAACCTTACATTCATTCATGAAATATGTTTCATTTTCATAATACACTATGGTATTAATTGTTGCATTTGTACCCCACATTGCCTCTGAGTAGGGCATGTTAACAATATTATGTATGGTGCATGTGTCATAGTCACAGGGTTTATCATCTGGAGCTATTTGGACATTCAGCAAATCGCTCATTGCCCTGATTACCTTGTCTACATTAATATGCAAACTATCATTGAGACATTTCTGGAACAGGGAGTAGACTTTATAATTAGGTTTCATAATCATTATTCGCTCCACACACCAAAAACCTCGTAACCAAGAAAAATGTAAAAATCCTTGATCAATCATTTTCGGTTGCCAGTTAAAATAGCCTTCCGTGAGATTGTAATAAAAAGAACAGGGTTTACACCCGTATTTGAATACTGTATTGTCCTTATTACAGATTCCTTCATTGATCAATTTCTCCAATGTGATACCACAAGCATTCTTGAAACCTTTACATGAATGGCTGTAGTATGTAGTATTGGTAAATGTAGCAAAGCGTGGTTGAGTGCAAGTGTCCCATGCTGTAGGTTCACGAAACAACATACCATCACCTTTTATATTCCATTCTTTCGGAAGTGCTGCTGTCTGTAGCTGTCCAGTTTTAGCATCTTCCATCACATCTTGAAGTTTGTGTAACAGGTCATCAGCGGTTGTTGATGATTTCCACCATTCTGAGTAAATACTGTCAGAGCAAAAAACAGCAGAAGTATAAGGTCTTACCCCTCCAGGTATTCTGTACTCTTCTTCTTCAGCACCTTCCCAGAATGCCACTCTTGGATCAGTCTGTCCGTTGGGAACAAATCCTTTCTGAGTATTTTGACCTGTATTCAGATAGAAAATAGGGTATTGCTTATACCTTATATTGTCCATGGTCACACCAGGCCGAGGGCAATGATCAGCTTTCAGCTCCTTCGTTGGCCATTTACGTGTTCCTTGAAAGTCAATGAAATAGCAATGTCCAAATTCAGCATGACAACGTTGTTCACGGTAGCTTTGCTGCTTCCAATGGTCGTGAAGGGGTAAATCATATTTCAGGCTTGTAGATTGCAGCTGTTGCATCTGTGCATTCAGATGTTGTGTCACCAGCTTCCTTCCTTCTGGCGTAGTTATACCAGCTTCTTTAGCTAGCACAGTTGAATCAAACAGCACAACCTGTGAAATCCCCAAAGTCTTTCGTTTCTGGATGATAGGTTTAGGAAACGGCTTCCAATACACACCTTGAGGTATACCCACCGACTGTACCTCCACCGGTTTCAAATCGTAGTGAAGTCCTCGTTTCTCGATTCTGGAGTCTGGTGTGGTAATACCGTTTGCAGCTGTCCGTATTCAGTTGATGATCTCGCCTTCTTGCTGAGTCACAAAATGCCATTGTAACCTGAAAATAACGCTGGCGGATATTGCTAGAAAAGCAAAACAGATTGAGAGACACAAAATAGTCTTAAACAGTCTTTTCTTCGTGATTACCTTAGCCATTGTTTGATAGGCCTTCCGGAATATATTGCGTTGATCCGGTATGCCAGGTAATACATATATATGTCTGTGGTCACGGTCACGGAAGTCAGCTTCGGCTTGTTGGACCTCACCTGCGTGATTAGTTTCCACAACCTGTAGTCGTGCAGTCTGTGCTTCGAGAGGCTGCAGCTCCATCGAAGTCTGTCGCAGATACGGTGTCTCCTCCATCTTTAACAGTTTTTTCACTGCAGTGAGCTGTAGGTTTAAGATTGTCTATACTTACAGTCCTTTCTTTGCCTTTAGTATCTCGGATAACAAAGGTACGCTCGTTTATCTTTTTCAGTATCGTGGTAGGTTTCTTCCACTTAGGCCGCAACGGCTTTACCTTAGCAACCCTCTCCTGGACCGAATGTCCAATCTGCGGCGTCCAAACTGCAGGATTACGTGGTGTGTGGGCTGTATGGGAAAAAGAATCCCTCAATTCCTGTAAAATTAATATTTGTTCAAGTCTCCCTGGGACAGAAATAGAATCATTAGTAAACTGTGTATTCATAGGAGTACCATATAACAGTTCATGTGGTGTTTTACCAGTTGTTGTGTTAGGAATATTATTTAGACCAATTTGGACCGTGACCAAAGTGGGTACCACTGTGTAGGACGATTAGATAGCATTTTGGTTAAAAGTCGTTTCACCTCGTAATTTTTTGCGTTCGACCAATCCTGAAAATTGAGGAATGGGACGGCGAGCTGTAGGCCCAGTCAATACCTAATATTGAGGCCATTCCTTGGTTTCTGCTGCTGTGAAAGCAAGTCCACCATCGGAATGAAAGGCCTTGGGCTTAGCCACACTTACTAAGGAGTTGAGACAATTAAGCGTAGAGCTAGCTGTCGTACTACGAACGGGGTATAACCACGTAAACCTTGTACAAGCATCAACACAAACCAAAACATGTTTGTAGGAATGTGATGTAGGCAATGGTCCAATATGATCTAAATATATTAAATCAAACGGTTTGCTCGGTATTGCATTAATAATAAATGGTGGTGTCTGATGATTAGGACTGTTTACCAACCGACATGGTTTTCAGTTTCTTAAGACTGTCTTAACCATATTTCGCATATTCGGCCACCAATATTTGTGTTTCAGTGTCAACAAAACATTTTCTCTCCCTAGGTGAGGGTGTCCCACACTGTCATGTGCTTGCGTAGCGATCTGCATTCTGCTTGCTACAGGGGGAACAATGAATTCATTAGTATCAATTACAACCATGCAATTATTGTTGACCTGTTTAAATGAGTATTTCTTAGGATAACCAGGTGGATTAGGCCTGGTAGTATCCAGACAAGCATACAACTCTGCATCGAGACTGGCTGACTTTGACTATGCCCTTGTTAACGGCAAATTTTTGACTTACAGTTTGCGCGAGACTATCTGCAAACTGGTTACCCATAGTATGAACCGATGAACCAAGCGTTCTATGCGCTGGTTCATGTACAATTTCAATATCAGGCTTTTGTTCAAAATAGGCCGCAATGGCCTTCCACTTAGCAATGTGCGTTAGTGGTTTTCTTTTGGCATTCAAAAATCCATTCGACTTCCAAATTGGTAGGTCCTGCAGTGCTGAACGTGCTAAATAAGCAGAATCTGTAACTATAAGTACATGTCCTTTAACTGTAAGTGCTTCTTTCATAGCAAATCTAATGCGTGAATCTCTGCAAACTGCGCAGAGTGATCTCCTATAGGTAATTGCCAACTGTGCAACAGATTCATATCTGCATCATATTTAGCAATTCCTGAACCTGCAGATTTATTTACTCCTTCTTTGCTGGAGTCTACAGCTGAACCATCTGTGTAGAAAATGCATGTATAAAAGTCGTTTGGGTGTGTTTGCTTTTCCCACGTCACTCCTTCAAAAGGGGATGGGAGGTCATCTAGTGTAGTTCATGTTTTGTCATGCACAAAATGTATTTGAGGATCCTCTATAATTGTATACCACTTTAACCAGCGGCTTCTTAACGCCTTCCTGTCCGGAATGGTCTGTTTCTGCAATGTTGCTAGTGAAGCTACTGAAGTGTATATATAGATATCCTGTCCCTATGCCAAATCACATGATTTCAGCACTGTAAGTGGAACCGCTGATAACAATTTTTCAAGCGGCAAATATCTCTTCTCTGTATTTGTGAATACATAAGATAAAAGTGTAATTGGTACATTTTCCATAGCATTGTAAATTCTAATGTATGCAGCTAGAGGTGAAATGTTTACATATGCTGACAATGGTTTTGTTGGGTCGCGCTGTGCTAAGTAGGAAGCATCATTAACTGCTGCTAATAACTTTCGCAATGCCTCATCCTCAACTGTTAACCATTTAAAAGGTGTTTTCGGTCTAGTCTGCTCTGATTTAATCTCGCGTGATATTGCGTGATGCAATGGTGCAATCAGTACATTAAAATCTGGGATAAACGTCATTGAAAAATTCAGTAACCCAATAATGCTTCTTAACTGTTTCAATGTTTTAGGAACACTGATGTTGGAAACTTTGTCTCTGTAATTACTAGAGAGGCCTCTACCATTTTCAGCTATTTCAAAGCCTAAAAATGTCACAGTTTCTCTTGCAAGCTGTGATTTTTTTAGGGAAACAAGGTAACCTGCCGCTGTCAATGTAAGCAATACTTCTGTCAGAACTTTAAAATGTTCTGCTTCTGTGTCATGCGAAAAAAAAAAAACATCCAAGTTAATATTTCACAGTCAACTTAGCTTGTGGTTTTATTGCCACTTCCTCTTTTATTTGGATGAAGGAAGCATCATCCTTAAATGCTATAAGAAAATCACATTCTAATTTATTATGTTCAACTAATTCATTAAAAACATTTCTATCATTGATTTTTACTTCTAAATAATACGAAGGATAAGTGCCATTTCCTTCAATCGTTTGTATCGTGATGTCGTGTACATAATTTTCATCAATTAAAATATCAGTTCTTACAAGGGATATGTCTGCTTGTGTGTCTAAAAGGCCGTTATAATTTTTTCCCTTGTATTCAATATTTAATGTTAAATTAGTCTTTCCTCAAAAAGGTCTGCAGGGAAATGCGTAATCTTCCCAACAGACTTCTTTGTGGTTGCTGGTGTAGCTGCAGCCTGTTGTTTAACTTCGCGTTGACTGTTAGTCAAACCAGAAGTCTGTGTAGCAAAACCTGTACATTTGTCACGAAATCTGATTTCGCTAGTTTTGCCTTGCCCGTACCTGTCGGGAGTTTTAATGTATTGTCTCAGATTATATCTGGACACTGCACCCTCATTACGAGCTTGCTGTTCAAAACGTGTAGTTTGTGGTGTAGGAGTGTCTTGTCTCTGTGTTTGATTTTGAAAACTTCTATTATCTCTTTGAAAATTACCTCTTCTGTCCCACTGCTCGTCTCTAGGATAAACAGGAGTTTGATACTGATTGAACGGAGGTCTCCACTTCCTGTCTTGGACAGGAAAATTTCTCCCTTTGTCTGTTTTTGGTCACTCAGGTTTCCTGTCACTGGTTTGTGGCTTAGGTGACCCCACCGGCTCCCCGGTTAAACTCCTGCCAACGAGAGTATAGGTATTTTTCAAAATTTCAGGAACCATAATTGGTTTTTGTTCTACTGGTAAACCTTGTATTTGTCTTTCAAGGTCTAACAGCAAACCCTGGCCCTTAATCAATGCCTTAAGACAACCCCAAACAATCTCATGATTGCCTTGTGTAAAACGTAACCCCAAAATATAAGCTGCTACAATCCCACTAGTCTTATTAACCTGTCCTAGTGTATCTGCCAATGATGAAATAGTAACTTTTCCGTGGGTTTTCTCATACACATTGCTGATGACTGAATCCCAGTCTCGTGCTTCAGCCAATGTGATTGACAAACCCGCAGGCAGCAAGGAATTCACTAAAGCAAGTTTTTAGTGTGCGTTCGGTGTAGGATACACTCCATCTAAAGAGTGTGTTCTCTCATTAAGCCACAATGCAATGTCTTTTGGATTAGTTGGTAACTGACCAATTGTCGCTTTAATATTGGCCATAGGGATATAAACTTGTACCCGAGCTGGTACGTCAATTAACGCTTGAGCTCCTCTTGTTGCTAAGAGGACATTAATAATTTCTCTTAGCAGCGTGATTTCTGCAGTAGCATTAGCACGCTCTGTTGCAACATCCCGTGCAGCTTGTGTTAACTCAGGTAATGTAACTGGTGTAAATAAGTGTGTGCGATTCTCCCCATATTTCGCACCAGAATTAATAGGACCATGTCTGTCCACGTCTGTAGCAATCACAGGCTGTTGCCCCAAAATGACAGTAGCTGCATTATGTGTCAAATTAATGATCGTGTGTGTCAACGGGTTATATGCCTGTTGTATGTATTGATATGTGACTGGATCAGCTGTGGTGTCTATTGTTAGATAGCAGTATCTTGCCCCAGGTCCCCACGGGCAAAATTGAATTTCAAATGCCAGAGTTTCACCATTAATCAGATCTCTATGATACTAACTTCTCATTAAAACATTCAGATCTGCAACTCGTGCAAAATCTATAACAGCCATGATATACGATATATATATATATATATATATATATATATATATATAAAAATGAAAATGGTACCTTTCTATATAAAGAGGAAATAGCATACACGTGTACTTTCAAGATTAAATGGGTAACATAAGATTTATGACTTATTTATACAACTCATGAGTAATTAACCACGTTTGGGCGCCATAATCTGGTTCCTTGCCAACCTTCCTCTCCCAAGTAATGCCTCGTGATAAGTTATATCCTGCCCTAAGCAGAGAACACAAACCACAATGTCGTACTTGTAGATTTCTCGGTTCACACTCACTTGCAAGAGTATTGTGAGATTATTACTGCACCGACACACTTTATTCGAGCAAATACCCAGTATGTACCTGGCAGATACCTGGAATGCGCCACTCCTCACCTCTGACAAGCCCCATTGCATTTGCCTTCCCAGCCTGGGTTCATGCCTGGCTGATGGGCGGCTGATCTGTTAAATGATAATGATTAGGATTTAATAGGCTGCAATGCTTCGCGTGTCTACCAGATGGCATAAATTCATGAATTGTAATGCAGTATATATATATATATACTGTGCAGTATTGCAGCCAGCAGGAATAAAATGCTTCAATCCCTGCTTGGAAAATAACTCAATGCACTCGGGCAGAAAACAGTCACAAACCTCAATACACCCGGGTATACCCGAATTCGTGGGACTAGCCAAGCTCGAATAAAGTGTGTCACCAGTGTATAAAGAAAGGTCACTCAGAGTTTGTATAAGATAAGGTTTGTCATTTATTGTATCACAACAATAATCAGAAATATCACAACAAGCTACTTGTAAACTAACGGCTAGCAGTTACAGTATGCTAGCAATCCATTCCTAACTATGCAGAGATTATATAGTTAATATGCCTTGTCATACTCACAAACCAAAAGATATTATGATAGGTCAGCCAGTCTCAGCTAAGTCTCATCTGTGTGGATTCCCACCTCGGTTCTAATTCAATATGGAGTCACGCAAAATTATATAGCATCTTATTGTTTGCTGCGTACGTGTCATGATACCATACTCTGTGGTTACTGACGTATGTTGTTTATCAGTAGGAATTACAGTTTACTGACGTATGATGTGTTTCAGCATTTACCGTTTGACCACGGCCTGTTTACGCGAGTTAGTTCCTCTTTTATGTGTATGTACCTATGTCCCAACATCCTGTCACTTCTCGGCAAAACAACCTATTATTTCTAAGACAAAATAGCTAGGATTTTAACAATATGCTCTAAGCTGTACTAGGCCTTATAAAGATACTATATAATATACCTGTGAACTGTATTCATTATGCGTTATATGCCATAAAATACCTGTAATCCATAACACTCTCACATTCATAAGTCAGGTGGATGGGAACATGGAAAAATAGAACAAAATCTCCATGGTGCAGATCAATGGTAAAAGGGATAACTTTATAATGTAGCTAAAAAATGCGCACTTACAATGTAAAAATAGAACATAAGCATTTGGCACTATAACAAGTGACTCAGGAGTGATAGGGTAATGGCCACCGCTCACCGCACCGACGTTGCTTCTCTGCTGTTCGCCGTGATGCTGTCAGGATCACCTCCAGTGCTTTTCCCCGATGCGATACGTCACTTCCGGTCAGCGCACTGAGCTCCGTCGCGTCACTTCCGGTGCTGCTCGTGATGGGCGGCTTGCAGGACCAATCCTTGCACTTCCTGGGCGGGTCCACTCTACGCGTTTCGCCTGACGAAGCCTGTTGTCCTATTGGGCGAAACGCGCAGGGCATGAGATCACTTGGTATCTCAATGAGATTATAGAAAGCTAATTGTACTCCTGCTTCTCTGCTCATTTGAATTGTACAGAAACAGAGAAGTTACCTGTTTAGTTGTAGTTTACTTGTTGGCTGTATTAGGGGAATTTATTTGGATCATTGGGAAATGTTTATTGCCCAGGGTGAAATGTTCTTACTATAAGTAGTGTACAGGCAGGCTGCGGCCAGGCAGGGAGCGGGCGCACTGGCACTCGTGAGCTGCGCCTTGCTCGGCCGGGCCATTTGTGGCCAGCTAGGTGCGCGCTCGCCTGGGGGCGTGGCTACAACGTCACGGAGCTGGTTTGCCCTCATTGGGCGGACCGCTCACGTGGCGCACTTGCGAGTGGCAAATTCAAATGTGCTTGCTCTGGAAGCAGCTAAGCGCGGAGCATATACAGGTACTTCCTCACACTGGCCACACACATTGTTTCAATGTGTTTCATCATGGCCAGCGTGAGCGCGCCCGCCCTTTCAGTGCTACCCTGGCCGAGGCCTTCAATTACACAGCATCCTGACACAATTGCACCACAAAGCTCTGTGTTACATACATCACTCTTTTGGACTAGTCACAAATGCCATAGTTCTGAGGGTAACTCACTGCTAGTTTTTATGTTTAGTTTAAACTTCTTAATGCTCCCCCCTAGCTTCTTGACCATGTGTAACTCAGTGACATGGTCTTGCCTACCAATGATGGGGGTTTTTTTCCCTCACAAGGAAAGCAAAGATAGACTGGTACCCAAACTTGCTTCATTCACCACATTGTGATTGTGCGTGAGGCATTGCACAGCTTGTACAGCCAATTCTCAGACATGGAGTTGTAACATCAGTGGATCCACTGGAAGACAGCTGTCTCATCCCTTTTGGATGGTTTTTGTATTTTTATGCAGGTAGTGGTTGCAAACCAGAGAGACAATTAAGCTAAAAACATGACAAACCCCCTGGAAGATAAATTATCCACCAGTGTATAAATAAAGAAAATCCCTGCAAATATTTTAGATGAATTGTATTAGTGCTTAGAAAAATGGACCAATGTTTTTGTCCCCTTAAGGACCATCATCATGGTACCTTAGTGGACATACACATTTGTCCATTTTTTATATGCATTTGATCGAAATTAATCACAATGTTTTTCTTTTCATAAAGAAGAATTCATGAAAAGTGAGGAGAGGCGGTGCACTGCAAAAATAAGTAGGGCTATAACATAAAAATAATTAAAATAGATGGTTTATTGGGCTCGTATCAGCATAAGGAATGGATACAGACAATAGGCAAATGTACCTCGTACGCGTTTCTTGCCTATTGGTGCTTTATTAAATTGATAAAGTACCAATAGATGCAAAAGAGGCAGGAAGCACGCAGATGGAGCAGTAGAATCTATCAAGTCATGAGTACAACTAAAGCTTATTTTGCTTCACGCAAACAAGGGGCTTTCTGGACTTTTTCATCTGTCAGCTTACAGCTGTACTCCAGAGTGCAATTCTTAGGGACGACGGGATCCACCAGACTCGACATGAACCTGCCAAGTTAGGTGGCCTTCCCTCTTTTATCCCACATATGAATTGTTTATACCCACAATCAATGTTTATTTATAACTTAATTCACACTATTTAACCACATGAATCGAATACCATATCTATAGCCCCACCAGGAGCCAGACTCCATCTTTAATATCTTTTTTGGATTAACACGCATCACATTACTCTGCAGCACCGAACTGGACATTGTTGTTATATTTTTTTCTTTTTCTTTTCATAGTTGTTTCACCTGATGCTGGAGCTATATCTTAGATGTTTGTGTTTGTCTTCCACAGGTCACCAATTCATCCCCATTGCCAGGTCATACAGGAGTTTAGCTGCAGACAATGGTATTGGTTAGTGACATGAATGCCCAAGGAAAGCAAAGAATATGTTTTGGCTTTTGTTCTCCTTTATAGTTTTGGTGTGATGTAACAATTTAAGTTATGCCAACTCATGCATGGGGAAACATAAGTCTCTCTCTATGTATCAGAAATATTTATGGGTTAGATAATGTTTCTTTAAACCATCTGTAAACAAATATTAGTATAAAGTCAGAAAAACAGAGATCCCTACTAGACCAATGAAGATGGATTCAAGCAATGGGAAAACATATTGACAAAGCCTGTCTGTGACAGGAGGGGGTAACCAGGCTATCTAATAAAGGTTAAGCCCTCTGGTTACCCCTGACCCCGTAGGGCCCCTGGTACCTCCATACGCCAGGGACCAGGGATGTGATACATGATGGAAAATAAAATGACCGTATTTTTTCCTATTTCATGTTCCCTGTACCCCAGACTTGTGAAACTTTCTGTGTGTGAGTTTTAGGTGGGATATTTGGATAAGAATGTCATTCTTTTGTTTGCAGGAGTTCGGGAACCGGAGCCCTGATATCCCAGTCCTATATCCAGCAGAGTCATGAGTCTCCCCAAGGTCCGGAATGTATTAAAATATGTATTTCAATGTTTTATACATTTATTATAAGGCTCTATGTAGCTTGCCCAGGTGACCAGTTAAGGTGCCATCAAGTCTACATAGGGTCCGTAGTTCAAAGGGGAGAGGATGTCCAGAGGTGTGAAACCGCTTTGTGACTGAGAAAGGGCGAATGGCCAGGTCTGGACTACAAATGGACACCCTTTTGTCAGTGCCAGACCTTGTGGAGCCGGCCCAGCAGGTGGCAATGAGTTAGCCAGACAGGATGCAGCCATAGAGTCTGATCCTCTTGGCTAAAATCGTATTTCCCGCTCACCCGGCTTCTCGAGCCTCTGTGGCACGCCTCCTCCTCTGACATCAGCCGAGGGTCGAGACCCTCTTTCTATTGGCTGGCGGGCAGGAATTCCCCTTCTCTGATTGGCTGCTCATTCTCCCCTCCATTCTGGGGATAGCCCAGCGGAGCGTATGTAAGGTGCTGACCAGGAGAGAGAGTAGCGCAACCAATCGGGAGTCGATGAAGCTACGGCGGGCTTGTCAAAGTTGTTCTGTTCGAAATACTGTAACAGCGACCGGCTTCATTTTGAAGCCTGAAAAGCCTGAAAAGTTTGTCTCGCAGAGACTAAGTCCCGTAAAAAAGAGATCCGCCGCTCTCTCTGCGCAAACATCGGCACATTAAAAATCTTTTAAATACAATTTTATTCATAGTGTAGATGTGCAGGGGGTGTCCGGAGCTGAACCGCATTGGTTTCAGGTCCGGGGACCCCCTGCTTCCTGAGATACAGGCCCCGTTATGAAGTGCCGGTATCCCTCTGCATTTAAATGTACCGATCACGTGACCGCGGAATGTAAACAAAGCAGAGGGATACCGGCACCCCATAAAGGGGCCTGTATCTCGGGAAGCAGGGGGTCCCTGGACCTAACACCAAAGCGGTTCAGCTCCAGAGACCCTCTGCACATCTACACTATGAATAAAACACCCATGTCAATAAACAATCATTCCTTACCTTTGCGGCTATGTGCTATGGTAACGAAGCAGCATGAATATATTTTTAATAATAGTGTACTGTGAGCAGGGGGTCCCCTGAGCTGAACCGCATTGATTTGTGGACCAGGGACCCCCTGCTTCCGAGTTACAGGCCCCGGTATGTGTCATCGGGTGCCAGTGTCACCGCCATCTTTATAGCATCCCATACACGACGTGCCCACTATAAAGATGGCGGCGACACTGGCACCGATGCCCCAAACCGGGGCCTGTAACTCGTGAAGCAGGGGTCCCTGAGCCACAAATCAATGCGGTTCAGCTAAGGGTACCCCCTGCTCCCGCACAATATTATGAAAATACATTAATGCTGCTTCATTACCATAGCGGATAGCCGCTAAGGAAATGAAGGGGTTAAGGCATAATAGCATGTTTATTGGGGACAATTGCCCCCACTAAACATTGCAATAAACAACATACACCCCCTGTGCCCCCAACAACCCCTATACCCCCATTACATATATCACATTTTTGGGATGCACAGCAATGATACTATAGGCCGGCGGTGGCCCTCGGGTGTTCCCTGCAGGCCTGCAGTACCAATTCAGTGCAGCCCTAAAAAAATTACAACACATAAATACACCACCCTTAACACATACAGTATAGTAATGTGCAAAATGAATATTATCCACATATGGATAATAGTGAATTTGCCCATTTAAAATACATAAAGAACAATAAATACAATAAATACATATAGCACTCACCCATGTCCGGCTGCCACGATGAAGGCCATCCTCATCTTCATCACTGTCCATGGCCCCTCTGATGCTGCAAAACATGAACAAGAATTAAAAACACAATGTAATGTCCCCTAACCCCTTAATCACATAGCGGTTATTAACCGCTACAGTCATTAAGGGGTTAACCCACCCTCACCACCACTCGGGAGGCCTACATACCTTCCACCACTACCCCCCCTCCACCCCATGAGGCCTAACCACCCTCACTCAACCAATACCCAGCCGGGAGGCCTACCCACATACACTTGGGGCCAATATCCCCTTCCCCCACCCCCAGTACCCACAATAAAAACAATACACAGCCCCACAATAAACATCATTATATTTATTAAATACATAACCCACCCCCTGTGCCCCCACATAAATACATGATTTATTATTTTACATACAGGGTTAATACCCCAGGCCCACGGGAGTCCCCGGTGGGCCTGACGGGTCACCTCAAAGACCTACAGTAGCCCAGCACCATGTTTCAAACAGGGTCTGGAGGCCTGCGGGTGGTCCCCGCCAGGCGCCATGGTCCACCAGGTGGTCCCCGCGGGTCACCGTGGGCCACAATCTACAATCTATGCACCATGTACACTCTGCCAATCAATGTTAACAATAAAATATTCCAAACAAAATACCATTAAATCCAAACAAGTATACTATTTAAACCAAGCAAGTCACCATAAATCAATTAGCATTCATTAATCAAATCCCAAAACAATTAAAATACCATCCATAACAATTACACAATTAACTATTTAAATCGTTAAACAGAACAAGTTACCATCATACAAAATATAAGTACCAAAAAGAATACAATATACAAAAGCAAGCCTCGCCATGACCTAAAGTACAGCATACAACACCAAAAATTACATCTATCTAATTCCAAAATACATTACACACACATTTATGCATAGCAGCATAGCCAAAAACATTTCAAAGACAGCAAAACAAGCATTTCCTACCAAACCATTTCTTACCCTGTATGTATATATTGATCTAGACATACATACATATATACATACATACATACATACATACATACATACATACATACATACATACATACATACATACATACATAGAGTGGCAAGAAATTATCTTTCAAAAAAAAATATGACATGTCAAAAAATAAAAAAAAACATGTACAAGTTAAAAATAAACCATTTCTTTTGTTCACTTACCATTACCTGACCAACTCACCAACTCCCGTTGAACACCTTACTCTCGAACCAATCCACGCACAGGAACCCATAAAATAATAAACCATAAAATAATAAACCATAACAATCCAGGGGTCTTCTATTTGTAATCCATTTTCATCTGTATTCTTCTTTCTTGTATCTTCTTCCGCTCTCTTCCAGGGACTTCTTCTATTCTTCGGCCACGCCCTGGCCTTTTTCTTCAGTAGGAGGTCCTTCCTCCTCGGCATCTGCCTTCAAAATGAGACGACATAGGCTTTTATAGGCCTATGACATCACATTGTCGTCATATGGTTCCCACAGCCCTGATTGGGCCGTGAAAACCATGTGATTTTGGGGGGGGAAATTAATTTTGATGACGTCATTTAAAGGCAATGACGCCAGCCAATCAGAATGGCTGTGCTTCAATTGCCTTTAAGATGCGTCATGAAAAGAAAGATGGCCGGCCTCACATGGTACGGTAGCCAATCAGAGCGTGGGAACTACATCCCTACGCTGATTGGCTCTAGTAGACCATGTGACAGAGGCTTTTGGGAGAACGGATGTGACGTCATTTAAGCCTGTCACATGGTACTAGAGCCAATCAGAATTGGGATGTATTTCCCACGCTCTGATTGGCTACCGTACCAATGCTTATTTTACTGTCTTTAAAATGTTTTTGGCTATGCTGCTATGCATAAATGTGTGTGTAATGTATTTTGGAATTAGATAGATATAATTTTTGGTGTTGTATGCTGTACTTTAGGTCATGGTGAGGCTTGCTTTTGTATACTGTATTCTTTTTGGTACTTATATTTTGTCTAATGGTAACTTATTCTGTTTAACGATTGAAATAGTTAATTGTGTAATTGTTATGGATGGTATTTTAATTGTTTTGGGATTTGATTAATGAATGCTAATTGATTTATGCTGACTTGCTTGGTTTAAATAGTATCCTTGTTTGGATTTAATTGGTATTTTGTTTGGAATATTTTATTGTTAACATTGATTGGCAGAGTGTACATGGTGCACAGATTGTATGCATCATTTATACAATGTAAATTCAATGTTTTGATTGGCATTTGATGCTTTTGATTGGAAGATGAGATTTGATTTTTTTAGGAAATAGGATTTTATTTTACTGTGGCTGACATGGAGAAGTGGTATTTTTATTAGAGCATGTTTTTGATAACCCTTAAACCTTTGCGGTTATTATCCGATAAGGTGATTAAGGGGTTAATTGATATCAGAATGTAATTGCATATTGGCTATGTATTTTGTTGGCAACGGAGGACACGGATTTTGCTGGCGAGGGGACTTCTTATTGATGAGGTGAGTAGAACTTTATTTATTTTATTATGCTACTTAATGTGTTTAATAATGGGCAAATAATCTATTATCCCTATCTGGATAATAGTTATTTTGCACATTATTGTACTGTATGTGTTGTGGGGGAGGGGGGGGGGATTGATGTATTTAATGTATAGGACATGTTTATTTTTTTTACATACAGGGTTGTTTCCTCAGGTCTGCGGGGGACCTATGGAGACCACCTGCGGTCATCTCGGGCTTCTCACGGGTAAACGGCTGCCGGGTCCATGGGGGACACCTGCGGGGAAGAACCGGTGGCCCCACATCTGTGGCGGCACCATGGACCCGTAGGTACCACCCATGGGCCCCCAGACGCCTATGGGAACCACCCGAGGCCCCTCAGACACCTGTGGGTCTGACCCGGGGCCCCCCAGACTGCCGTGGGCCTACCCATGGGGACCCTAATGTGGCCCACGGTGACCCGCGGAGACCACCTGGTGGACCATGGCACCTGGCGGGGACAACCCGCAGGCCTCCAGACCCTGTTTGAAACATGGTGCTGGGCTACTGTAGGTCTGTGAGGTGACCTGTCAGGCCCACCGAGGACTCCCGTGGGCCTGGGGTATTAACCCTGTATGTAAAATAATAAATCATGTATTTTTCGGGGGGCACAGGGGGTGGGTTATGTATTTAATAAATATAATGATGTTTATTGTGGGGCTGTGTATTGTTTTTATGGTGGTACTGGGGGTGGGGGAAGGGGGTATTGGCCCCAAGGGTATGTGGGTAGGCCTCCCGGCTGGGTATTGGGTGAGTGAGGGTGGTTAGGCCTCACGGGGTGGGGGGGTAGTGGGGGAGGGTATGTAGGCCTCCCGAGTGGTGGGTGAGGGTGGGTTAACCCCTTAATGACTGTAGCGGTTAATAACCGCTATGGTGATTAAGGGGTTACGGGATATTACATTGGCTGTTTTTATTCTTGTTCATGTTTTGCAGCATCGGAGGGGGCATGGACGGTGATGAAGATGAGGATGGCCTTCAACGTGGCAGCCGGACATGGGTGAGTGCTATATGTATTTATTGTATTTATTGTATTTATTGTTCTTAATGTATTTTAAATGGGCAAATTCACTATTATCCATTTGTGGATAATAGTAATTGTGCCCATTACTATACTGTATGTGTTAGGGGGGGGGGGAAAAAAAAACATGTACAAGTTAAAAATAAACCATTTCTTTTGTTCACTTACCATTACTTGACCAACTCACCGACTCCCGTTGAACACCTTACTCTCGAACCAATCCACGCACAGGAACCCATAAAATAATAAACCATAAAATAATAAACCATAACAATCCAGGGGTCTTCTATTTGTAATCCATCTTCATCTGTATTCTTCTTTCTTGTATCTTCTTCCGCTCTCTTCCGGGGTCTTCTTCTCTTCTTCGGCCACGCCCTGGCCTTTTTTCTTCGGTAGGAGGTCCTTCCTCCTCGGCGTCTGCCTTCAAAATGAGACGACATAGGCTTTTATAGGCCTATGACGTCACATTGTCGTCATATGGTTCCCACGGCCCTGATTGGGCCGTGAAAACCATGTGATTTTGGGGGGGAAATTAATTTTGATGACGTCATTTAAAGGCAATGACGCCAGCCAATCAGAATGGCTGTGCTTCAATTGCCTTTAAGATGCGTCATGAAAAGAAAGATGGCCGGCCTCACATGGTACGGTAGCCAATCAGAGCGTGGGAACTACATCCCTACGCTGATTGGCTCTAGTAGACCATGTGACAGAGGCTTTTGGGAGAACGGATGTGACGTCATTTAAGCCTGTCACATGGTACTAGAGCCAATCAGAATTGGGATGTATTTCCCACGCTCTGATTGGCTACCGTACCAATGCTTATTTTACTGTCTTTAAAATGTTTTTGGCTATGCTGCTATGCATAAATGTGTGTGTAATGTATTTTGGAATTAGATAGATATAATTTTTGGTGTTGTATGCTGTACTTTAGGTCATGGTGAGGCTTGCTTTTGTATACTGTATTCTTTTTGGTACTTATATTTTGTCTAATGGTAACTTATTCTGTTTAACGATTGAAATAGTTAATTGTGTAATTGTTATGGATGGTATTTTAATTGTTTTGGGATTTGATTAATGAATGCTAATTGATTTATGCTGACTTGCTTGGTTTAAATAGTATCCTTGTTTGGATTTAATTGGTATTTTGTTTGGAATATTTTATTGTTAACATTGATTGGCAGAGTGTACATGGTGCACAGATTGTATGCATCATTTATACAATGTAAATTCAATGTTTTGATTGGCATTTGATGCTTTTGATTGGAAGATGAGATTTGATTTTTTTAGGAAATAGGATTTTATTTTACTGTGGCTGACATGGAGAAGTGGTATTTTTATTAGAGCATGTTTTTGATAACCCTTAAACCTTTGCGGTTATTATCCGATAAGGTGATTAAGGGGTTAATTGATATCAGAATGTAATTGCATATTGGCTATGTATTTTGTTGGCAACGGAGGACACGGATTTTGCTGGCGAGGGGACTTCTTATTGATGAGGTGAGTAGAACTTTATTTATTTTATTATGCTACTTAATGTGTTTAATAATGGGCAAATAATCTATTATCCCTATCTGGATAATAGTTATTTTGCACATTATTGTACTGTATGTGTTGTGGGGGAGGGGGGGGGGATTGATGTATTTAATGTATAGGACATGTTTATTTTTTTTACATACAGGGTTGTTTCCTCAGGTCTGCGGGGGACCTATGGAGACCACCTGCGGTCATCTCGGGCTTCTCACGGGTAAACGGCTGCCGGGTCCATGGGGGACACCTGCGGGGAAGAACCGGTGGCCCCACATCTGTGGCGGCACCATGGACCCGTAGGTACCACCCATGGGCCCCCAGACGCCTATGGGAACCACCCGAGGCCCCTCAGACACCTGTGGGTCTGACCCGGGGCCCCCCAGACTGCCGTGGGCCTACCCATGGGGACCCTAATGTGGCCCACGGTGACCCGCGGAGACCACCTGGTGGACCATGGCACCTGGCGGGGACAACCCGCAGGCCTCCAGACCCTGTTTGAAACATGGTGCTGGGCTACTGTAGGTCTGTGAGGTGACCTGTCAGGCCCACCGAGGACTCCCGTGGGCCTGGGGTATTAACCCTGTATGTAAAATAATAAATCATGTATTTTTCGGGGGGCACAGGGGGTGGGTTATGTATTTAATAAATATAATGATGTTTATTGTGGGGCTGTGTATTGTTTTTATGGTGGTACTGGGGGTGGGGGAAGGGGGTATTGGCCCCAAGGGTATGTGGGTAGGCCTCCCGGCTGGGTATTGGGTGAGTGAGGGTGGTTAGGCCTCACGGGGTGGGGGGGTAGTGGGGGAGGGTATGTAGGCCTCCCGAGTGGTGGGTGAGGGTGGGTTAACCCCTTAATGACTGTAGCGGTTAATAACCGCTATGGTGATTAAGGGGTTACGGGATATTACATTGGCTGTTTTTATTCTTGTTCATGTTTTGCAGCATCGGAGGGGGCATGGACGGTGATGAAGATGAGGATGGCCTTCAACGTGGCAGCCGGACATGGGTGAGTGCTATATGTATTTATTGTATTTATTGTATTTATTGTTCTTAATGTATTTTAAATGGGCAAATTCACTATTATCCATTTGTGGATAATAGTAATTGTGCCCATTACTATACTGTATGTGTTAGGGGGGGGGGGTTATTTCTTTATAAGTATGTATGTGTTTCGACATTAATTTGGGGGGGCACAGAATTGGTACTGCAGGCCCGCGGGTAACACCTGAGGGCCCCCACCGGCCTATAGTATCATTGATGTGCATATATGTGTATGTTAAGGGGGTATAGGGGTTGTTGGTGAAATATATATATATATATTTATTTATTTATTTATTGTGGGGCTGTTGTGTGTGTATTTTTTTTATTCTGGGTAGCGGGGAGCTCCGGTGCTGGTATTAATGGGTATCAGCTCCCAGAGACCTCCGGCATCAATCCCAGGCAGGAAAAAGGCCTGATTTTTTCTAAGTGCTGATCCGCCGCTCATCCGCAGCCTCTCACCAGCAACTTGTCAACTTTTTGGGGCGAGACGGATTGGCGTGAAAATCTCAATTATAGAATGGCGCAAACTTTCTCGCCACTACTAGAATTGAGCGGGTTTCAAAACATGGCTAGTTGCGGCGCAAAGTGCCTTTTCGCCGCGTCGATGGCGGGGAAAAAAAACGCCAACAAACGTGGCGTTTTTTTTGCTTTACGCCAAGTTTTCGCCCCTTACTGAATCGGGGTATGCATTTTTGGCGCAAAACGGACGAAAAGTGCCTTTGCGCCGCTTACTGCATGAGGCCCTTTGTTGGGTATCTACTATTTGTTACTTCAAAAGACAGAGCAAAAGAAGGAGTACAGAAAGCAAGAGGGGACTAAAGTAAAACAGACGAGTGAGATATTGAGGGGGATATTTATCAAAATGATGCAATTTGCTCTATAATAGAACACAAACATTTTCATTGGAGTCAATTTGCGCCATCAGCAAATGTTTAAAACCTTTCAGGTTTCTCACATCAGACCTAATAACATCCCATTTGATCTGGTGGATTTACATGATGCAGGAAGAAAGGAAATCGGTACCCCTTGGCAGACAACACACTTTAATGTATTTCATTATAATATTTTGTCACAAGCTGTCTTATGGCTGAGCAACACTTAGTAAATATGGTCATATATGTTTCCAGAAAGTCATTATCTGAAGGTAACTTAACCAGATACAGTATGTACCTACATATTACTGCAAGGTAACCCAATTTCCGTATGCCACATTAACTACTGGACCATGAAATGCATTAAAGGAACATTATATAACGCCATTAATGTCATAGCGCTTCACAGCAGTAATACAAATGACATAATCATATAAATAACAAATAATATAAATAACACATAATGGGAAGAAGTGCTTCAGACATAAAAGTAACATTAAGGAAGAGGAGTCCCTGCTCCGAAGAGCTTACAATCTAATTGGTAGGTAGGAAGAACGTAAGGAGACAGTAGCAGGGTGTTCTGGTAAGTGTGTCTGCAAGGGGCCAAGGTTTATGTATCATGTGTGTAGTATTAGCCACGGAGCTACTCATATGCTTTGTTAATGAGGTGGGTCTTAAGGTGGGTCTTAAAGGTGGATAGAGAGGGTGCTAGTTGGATATTGAGGGGAAGGGCATTCCAGAGGTGTGGGGCAGTCAGTGAGAAAGGTTTAAGGCAGGAGAGGGCTTTAGAAACTAAGGCAAACTCCCAACATAGCCACCCTACCCAGGTAATATATTTTTTAATAGAGCCAGTTTCAATCGTGTTAAGTAACTCGTGGCATGTTTCCGAATACTTGGTGGAAACAAGTCAGCTCACAGATGTTTTATCAAATAAAAAGGTGATGGAACAAACAAATTAATTTTCTAATTCAATTTTTTCCTACATACAGAATGCGATAAAATGACGGCAGTTAGACACAAAAACATAATTTATCTTATGCAATTATCTTTTTCTTGGTTTGGTTATTTGCAACTGTTCTCAATGTAAAGCACATTTAGGAGTGGGACCATTTTCTTGTCTTGCTGATCTACAGTATACGTTTAATCATATTCCAAATGACATTTGTTGCGTTTGATCATCACAATGCTTCACCAGGGTCAAGTGGCAGTGAGGGACATAGTTGTTTAACTGAGAAAATTGTAGATACACGAGCCATTGAAATGAATCAACTGTGCCAGATGTGAAAAGTCTATTTAATAGGAAATTATGGTTTATGTATATGAGTAGAAAAAGAAAAGATCCTTCATTCAAAAAAATACAATGTATAAGTGTAGACTTGTGAATAAATAATGGAGTGGTACTTGACCTACTGCCATCATAACCTTTAATTTCAGGTTAAATCTAAACTGGTCTACTATGTAACAAACGTTCATGTCATTATTATCGTTGTTATTTATTTATAACACGCTAACATATTCCGCAGCGCAGTGTAATATAGTTGGAGGACGAAAGACAATAAAGTAACACATATTCACATACATTGTTACAGTAGGTAAAGAGGGCCCTGCCCTAAGGAGGTTACAATCTTTAAGGAAGGGAGAGTGGAAACATAGAGTACAAGGGAGTGAGAAGGTTGGTGGGGTTCAGATTGCAAGCAATGTTAACCCTTAGCGTGCTGCTTCTGTGCAGACAGGAGAAGCTCTAGCGAAACCCTTTCAGACATCAGGCTTTGGGGTGACCCAGATGTAGGCTGAAGAGGCTATGGCCCTTATTCTGTAAGGTGTGATAGCGCAGATAACGTGCTATTGCATGAAAAGTCCCATCGACTCTAATAGGGCTTTTCATGCTATAGCACATCATCTCCACTATCACACTATACAGAATAAAGGAGAAAAGGTAAGTGGATCGATGAAACTGCGGCCTCTTTGAAAAAAGTCAGAACACACCAGCAATGGAAAAATAAAAAAGATTTATTCACTACATATAAAAATGACACAAAAAATACACCGACAGGACAAAAAACTCGCCTCCTAGGCGTTTCACGATCATTATGGCGCTATAACGCATGGGAGGAGAGTTTTTTTGTCCGGTCGGTGTATTTTTTGTGTCATTTTTATATGTAGTGAATAAATCTTTTTTTATTTTTCCATTGCTGGTGAGTTCTGACTTTTTTTTCGATGGAGCTGCAGTTTCATCGATCCACTTACCTTTTCTCCTGATGTCCTCTGATTAAGAGACTCATTCGGGGGCTAAGGAGGATTCCACAACATCTGATCTAAGCAAATGCTGGATCAGCCGGAGGAACTAGACAACTAGACGGCGATTCATCGTCAGTAGTTACAACTCCACACCGGGTATGCCAGAGACACGGGGTTAGAATTCGAGCCACAGTCATCCAGTGAGGACTATATATTATTCTTCATACGAGTATAGGGCTTGTTTCACTTATTTTGCCCCTTATATGTTATCTCCTCTTATCATCCTGTATACATGTTATCAGCAGTGGAAGACTTACCTTTCCGTTTAACCCGATCAGTGCCCCGCCATATATGTGCATATAATCATTATACAGAATAAAGGTCTATGAATGATTTCAGATGTGCTATGAAAGTTCTTTTGTTCAGTGCAGAAAATATTGCAGAGGGCTGGGCTGACAAAACACAATGCAAGCAATCCCAGATGTTAACCCTTAGCACATAGTGTCTGTGCAGAGGGGAGCAGCTCTTGGGGAACCCTTTCAGACGTCCACCTTGGGGGCGATGCAGATGTAGGCTGAAGAGGTCCTGAATGAATTCACCTGTGCTATGAAAGTGCTTTTTCCAGGGCAATAAACATTGCAGAAGGTGGAGTACCCATAGTATATGAATAGCTCTCATCTTCTACTTCAGGCTATAGTCACTAAACTATGATGGCTACTAATGTTTGTTAATGACCATTCAACTTTTTAGTTCCAACATTATTTTTATTTTAAATCCGGTCAAAATTGTATCGTTTTGCTCTTCAATAATAAATAAATCTGTTAGTGTCACCATAGATTTGATGAAAATTGACAATTAAAACATACAATGATCCAGGTTAGTTCCTTTGAAAAGAGCAGCATTGTAACATTCACTGTTTTTTTTTTAATATTTATCTTTCAACATGTGTATGTATAGTTTGCACTAAGCTTGGGAGATATGATTTTGCTGTGTATGGTTGATTAACTTAAAATATATATATATACTATAGATATATTAATAGTATATATATATATATATATATCATATATCTATATATATATATTATATTATAACACACTGTATATACTATATGTATATATATATATATGTAACACCTTTTGCCCCCCCCCCCCCACCATCGCAGATAGGGACCATGTGGGGAAATCTACACTCGTGTTACCAGGTGTGGTGCCTTACCTGATAGGCTCACAGAAGGCCTGAACCTCCGCCAATGGGAGCCTTGGGTTTCCTTGATCATTCGTTGAACACAGTGCCTCCACCTGTAAGGGTTCCCACCTGAGTGGGATGGTCCTCTTACAGGAACCACAATAATAAAACACGCACACAGTGTATGCTAATAACTGTTTACTATTGTAAATACTTATAATACTTCGGTACCTGTACCACACAGAATAATGCATATAGCCATACACATAGCAGTGCACCGGGTGCACAAATCCACATTGATATTCCCCAAAGTACCTGGGAGCTGGACACCAACTCCTTGATGTCCCTATGTCCAAACCCACCCACGTGTGTTGGAGATAGCGCTATCCCTGGACGTGTTGGTGCACTATTATAGATGCCTGCCCGGGGCTCCAGCCCGCGGGTACCGCTATACAACTGGTATGGATCCGCCTGATCCGATGAGACGTCCTCCTACGCGTGGGGTGAATTCCAGCGTGGATAATATCACCACGGCTCCGCATCATCTGTATTTTGACGGGGATCCATCTGCAACCGGCTGGTCGCAGTCACTGCTTGGTGTGGCCTCCGAGAATATAGTCTCTATATAACTGAGGAGTCTGAGCCCAGACCAGCTATCAGGCTGCGCAACACTGGAGGTCTCCTTAACTAAACAAACAGCTAAAGGGGCAGATCTCCTTATGTAGGGCCTGTCCCTGAAGCAACCACAAACTGGGGCAATGGTAACTTATCTGGGGCCTCTGGGGTAACTAGGCCTAGTGCCAGGGGCTACTGCTTCCTGCACATACACCCTAACTCACCCAGCTCCCAGCTCCAACTGACGTTCCTCGCAAGCCCGCGAAATGTATCTCTTTGCTCTTGCCGAGAATCCTGGCCTCTTATTGGCCACTATGAGGCACCTGGTGCCTGTCTCCCTAGGCCTCATGGGAGTTGTTGTCCCGCGGAGGCTATAGCTGCATTGGGGCCGCGTACGTGCTCGTACTGCGCATGCGCAACTTCCTAATGGCTGCCGCAGCTCCCTAGTGTCTTCTGAGCATGTGCGACCACTGAGCATGCGCGTGCCTTTGTAATGGCGGCCCACGCTAGCCGGGTGCGCCGCCGAGACTCCCAGGACTCGGAGCGCTCCCTGCTCCGGCCCCCACCCTTGCAAGCAACCGGCGGGTCCGTCGCTGCCTCAGCGGCACCCGCGACCACGCTGCCCGCAAGGAGGGGGATCTCGGGAAGCTCAAGGGGACCGGGGCTACATATATATACTGTATATATATATACTGTATATATATATATATATATATATATACTGTATATATATACTGTGTATATTTATATATATTTATATCAGTGTAATACTGATACATATGCCTTATACCAGCAGTGCGCAAAGTGGGGGGCGCGACCCCCAGGGGGGCGCGAGATTACCTACAGGGGGCGCGGGGTTTACAGATGTCCCGCGCGCTTTCCGAAGGCACTTAAATTAAGTGCTGGGGGAGCTGCAGGGCCTCTGTAAACAATACTTACCTTCATTCAGCCGGCATCTGGAGACGCGTATATATATATATTTGAAAAATGGAAAATAACTAGAAGAAGTGGAAGATTATGTCTACCTTGGCTGGCAATTAGCAATAGACGGGAACCTTTTGAATGAAATCAATAGGAGAATGAAGATGGGATGAATCACATTTGGAAGAAACAAGACAATATTTCAAGGGCATCTTCCAAAGTGCCTCAAAAAGAAAGTTTTAGGCCAATGTATCCTGCTTGTGCTCACATATGGATGTAAAACTTGGACCCTAAATGCGAAGATAATTTGGAAGCTTCAGACCACGCAAAGTAGTACGGAGAGATGTTTGCTGAGCATTACCTGAAGAGATAGGAAAAATAATGAATGGGTTCGAAACCAAACGAAAGTTTGTGACATCATCACAAGGGAGAAGAAATTAAAATGGTAGTGGGCTGGACATATTAAAAGAGTAAATGATCATTGTTGGATAAAGCTTGAACATGACCGGATTCCAAGAAAGATTAAAAGACCAATATAATGACCAAAAGTACGATGGGAGGATGAAATCTGAATATTTGTTGGAGCAACATGGAGTAGAGAGGTTTGTTACCGCAGTACCTGGAAGATCATTGGACTTCATCCAGTAGTGGCTCGTCGTCAACATGCTCTGCATATTTATTCTCATGCAGCAGACTTTAATCTGCTCTGTAGTAAATTCTAGGCATATGTCTTTGTAAATTCATGTGTTGTAATCATCACATTGGTCCCAGAGAACACACAATTCTTTGCAGTCTTTATTACTGGGACAGTAGCCGCTTACCTCAAAGTCAAGCTCCATTCTACAGTAGCTAGATGGTGTTTTTGTTACCCTAATAAATATTCTACATCTTTTTGAAACTCGTAGGGTTAAACCCAGAGTTAAAAGTGTATGGCAAAAACATTCATTGTATTATTATTATTTTTTTTTATTATTATTTGACTGGAGGTCTCTGAAGGTGCAGGTCTCATAGGACCAAGTATACAGATCTGAAGTTTCGGGTGTTCAATCTCAATATTACATAGTGCTTTGCAGCCTTTGTTATTGGGATAGCAAATAGGTACTGAACTTCTAAAGTCACTCACAGACACTAGAAGCCTCAAAAATATAGCAAGAAATCCCAGCACTCCAGTAAAACATCTATCATTTTTTTCAAACATTACAAAATACATCATGATCATGATAAAAAACATCAAAATTATAATGAAACTAGCGTCTGGAACCTACTCGGTCCTTCTCATGGTCCTTTTTATATTATCGTATGAGTCTGCAGTCTATAACATATGTATATTTTTCTCAGACACTAATAGTCTATGTGATCTGCATTAGTCAGAAATAAAGATGTATGTCACAAAATAATGCATATACTCTGGTTATATACATCTTGCTACATGTCTTGACTTAAATCCATCCAGTTGGTCTATGACCCTAGAACTGTCGTGTGTGTGTACGTGCGTGCGTGTGGGTGTGTGTATTTGGGGTCTTTGACGAGATGGGAAACTGCCAGGAGCTAACAGGGACAAAATTTTAAAAAATCAAGGACTTTCATAAGAATTTTGTTTCTCATTCTTGCTACTAAACCCTCCATGTGAGAAAGAAATAACAAGGTTTATCTTTTCTGTTAATTTAATCCCTAAATTGTCCTATGTGTCTTGTTTTGTTAGGTCTCATATTTCTGCATGTATGTAGTAATAGTCCTTATTCTAATAGATATATGGTTCTCATGAACCAGCATGTGTATGAAATAAGGAGTTCAGGCCCAGATCCACACAATGGTGCTAAGCTTTAGCACGCCTCAGTGCCCAATCATATGAATGAGAGAAAATGCATGCTAAAGCTGAGCACACATTTGTGGATCTGGGTCTTAGAATTTACTGCATCACTTTTGCATTAGTTTCATGGTGCTTCGCTTCTGTATAGCTCCATGAGCCTCAGTGATTTAGTGAGTGGTTTTGGAGCAGTTAGGAGAGGAGCTGCTTGGAGTAACAGTATATTGAGATGTATCAAATTATACAGCCATATGTGCCATTGAATCTACCAGGTTTAAGGTAGCATGAATCTTATTTCACTTAGTGCCAGTTGAAAGAAGCTCAAATAACATCATACTTACATTTAGAGCAGTGACACATTAACATAAATTAAAACTTTTTTAGAGTGCTCCATCATGACCAGTACACAAGCAAAAGTGAGTTACAAAACATGACAAATTATCCTCCGTACAAATTACAGTTATAATGAACTCTTATGAGCACATTCACATGTCCTAGACAAGTCCCCCCAAATCTGCCTTACCCCATAATCACACCGCATACAGTGCTTCCACTGCAGTCAGGGACTCTGGGTAATGAAATGCAAGGTGCCGCCATCTTGGTTGCCCACGCATGCACGATAGAGCTCTTGTGCAAACGCAGTGAAGCAGGAGAATTGCGACAGCCATTACCAGGCTCCACACAAGACTACATGTCCCAGCAGCCCCAGGGGGGCTGCTTACCACATGGGCCAGCACAGCCAATAGGACTACGAGATTCACGGAGGAGAGAGAGATACATTTGGTGTGCTAAGGACTGCGCTTCAGTCAGGAGCAGGACGGCGAGGAGTGAGGTAGTGTCCAGGGTAAAGTGACTTGCCCAAGGTCACAAGGAGTCTACAAAAGGAATTGAACCAGGCACCCCTGCTTCAAGCTCTCAGTGCCAGTCAGTGTCTTTACTCACTGAGACACTCCTTCTCCCATGAATTTTGGGGTGGGGGTTTGTGTGTATTTAGGGTGTGGGGGAATTGTGTGTATTTGGGGGGTAGGGGTGTTTTTGCATGTATTTGGAGTGTGAGGGCGGGGGGTTGTATGTATTTGGGGGGTTGTATATAATTGGGGGGTGGGTATTTTTTTAAGTATTTGTGGGGTGGGATTTTTTGGTATATATTTTGTGGGGAGATGGTGTGAGGGGGGAGGGGATGAGTGTGAGGAGGGGGGATTGATTGATTGAGAGTGGGGTAATTGATGGAGGGAGGGAGAGTGAGAGGAGAGAGGGGTGAGGGAGGGAATGAGTGAGGAAAAGAGAGCATTAGAGTGAGACGCAGGGGAGAGAAATACATGCGGGGAGGGATTGAGTAAGAGTGGGGTAATTGATGGAGGGGTGGATAGAGGGAGTGAGGAGAGAAAAATACATGGGAAGAGGGGGGAAATAGAGGTAAAGCCAGCTATAAAATAGGAGGGGCTCGCAAGGCCATCGACATTGGGGGCAGGGGGGCTGGTCGTAACTCTAGTCCTGGGCCTCGGGAAATATCTCTGTGGCCCTGTGTGCAGGGACTGTGTCTGTAAAACCCTTGTGTGCTGCGTACTGCGCACTATACTGTAATTGTGAAGCACTTTAAGTCCCATTAGGAGAAAGGTCCTACATGAAATAATGTTATTATTTGTATTATTACTCAAGATGAGAACTCCCTATGGGCCTTGTTGATGCCAGGGACGGAACTACCATTGGTGCAGCCGATCTAAGGCACTGGGGTCCGGTAACCTTAAGTGGCCCACTGTGCACTGCAGAGGATGAGGAAGCAGGACTTTTCAGGCTCAGTGCTTTCCCCGGGGGGTGTGGGGGGAAATCAATCTTGCACCAGACCTCCTCTTTCATTAGTTCCGCCTCTGTTTGATGCCCTGACATTAATGTGGACAAAACTAGTGCAACGTACTATGTTCTAATATGATGGCATGGCCACTTAAAATCACATTTGTAGCATCTTGGAGTTTGACATGTAGCTTTCCTTCCAAATACAAATTAATTGAATTGCTAAAATAAGTTGTTTAGGAGCAAGGTGAATGTTCATTAAAATGTTGTTACAAGATATTTAAGCTTTGCTGGAGAACCAACATGATTTCAGGGTTAATATAAATGTTTTAACAATTGGGAACACGAAATCAGCTAGAATGTGCTTATCCTCTACTTTAGTGAGCAGAGGTGATCCGGTTCATATGGTCATTCTGAGCATGTCAGGAAAGGTTAGTTCAATGAAGTAATCTTATGTTAAAATTAGTTAAAGGCCAAAGAAGGCACTCTTTTTCACATGTATTGTTCTAGGTACAGGTCTGACCAGTTTGTTTTTCTGTGGCTGTGCTTTCTGTAAATCAATTCATGGGTAGAACCAGTGGTCAAAGTGGCCTAGCCAAAGTAGTGGAAGTAGGGGGCTGTGCCAGAAATAAAATACATTCAGAGTTTGGGAGAAAAGGAAATTTGAACCATATCTTAGAATTATTTATACAATGTGAATTAGAATTAGAGTGAATTCGGAAACAAGAAAGCAGAAAGGGTGAGAAGCTTCCTAAAACAAATCTATTTTTCTTTCAATAAAATGTGGAACAGTAACTGGGTAACAAAATAGTAGGGGTCTGTAGATTTGTATATAAAAAATAATGGTACTGTTGGTCTGTAATTAAAATAAAATAAGTGGTACTGTGGGGTCTGTAAATAGAAGAAGTAATGGTACCCAGTGCCCCTCTCTCCTATAATAATAGTTCAATCATTGGGTGGACACCTATGAAATATTGCTGGGGAGAGAATTTCTCACATCATCCTCTGAAGTATGTTACCAGTGTAGCTAAATATTACGTAGTTGCACAGTAATGAGTTGCATATTATTTAAAACAGCAATTGTTCCTTGGAGATGTTTTTTACCCACCACAGGAATTTGCCACTACAGTCCCTCTAACAAAAACATTGGTTATGTTCCCCTAGCATTCATTTAACTTAGCATAATTAGCAAAGCAAACCCCATGCCATGTATGCTGATTGAGTATTGGACCTGCCACTCATGGCTCCTAATCTGTATTATAGGCTACATGATTTGAAATTCCATGCATTCATTAATCCCCTGATTGGTCAAATTCAAGGCATTAAATAAGAAATAATCTCCAAGTCAGAGGGCAATACGGGGGAATAAGGGTAGAGGGGGCCCGATGGTGAGTCATGTTTTGAGAGCTAGAGGGGACCCAGTGGCCAATCAGGCAGTTGCGGATGACTCAATTGCCAACTAGGCAATTTATTTATTTACTTTATTTATTTATAAAATATTTTACCAGGAAGTAATACATTGAGAGTTACCTCTCGTTTTCAAGTATGTCCTGGGCACAGAGTAAAACAAATAATACATGTTTACAAATACAGTTACATAAATGAACAAGGTATACATTATAAACAAGACATTGCGTGCACAGTTAAAGAAAATATATATCATGGGCGTATGAAACAGTTACAGACCAGATTAAAATGTGAGACAGCCTTAGATTTGAAAGAACTTAAACTGGTGGTGGATGTGAGAGTCTCTGGTAGGTTGTTCCAGTTTTGGGGTGCACGGAAGGAGAAGGAGGAACGTCCGGATACTTTGTTGAGCCTTGGGACCATGAACAGTCTTTTGGAGTCTGATCTCAGGTGATAAGTGCTGCATGTGGTAGGGGAGAGGAGCTTGTTCAGATAGCTGGGTAGCTTGCCCATGAAGAATTTAAAGGCAAGACAGGAAAGGTGAACTTTGCGCCTAGACTCTAGTGATGACCAATCTAGTTCTTTGAGCATTTCGCAGTGATGTGTGTTGTAGTTGCATTGGAGAACAAAACGACAAATTGAATTGTAGAGGGTGTCAAGTTTGCTAAGGTGGGTTTGAGGTGCCGAGCCGCATACTATGTCTCCATAGTCAATAATTGGCATTAGCATCTGCTGTGCGATACGCTTTCTGATCAGGTGACTTAGGGAGGATTTGTTCCTGTAAAGTGCCCCTAGTTTGGCATAGGTCTTGGTTGTCAGGATATCAATGTGCTTCTCGAATGTTAAGTGGGAGTCAAACCATAAGCCCAGTTATTTAAAACTAGTGACAGGGGTTAGGGTGGTGTTAGCGTTGGTTCTAATCAGGAGCTCAGTCACTGGAAGCTTTACAAATTTAGTATTGGTCCTGAATACCATTGTTACAGTCTTGTCAGTGTTTAAAAACAGTTTGTTTTGGGAAATCCAGTTTTCGAGTATCAAAAAGTCAGACTGAAGTATGTGTTGAAGGTTAGAGAGGCTATCGCTGTGTGCATATAGGATTGTGTCGTCTGCATACATGTGTATTGAGGCTTCCTTACAAGCTGTGGGAAGATCATTAATGAACACTGAGAAGAGTAGGGGCCCCAGAACAGAGCCTTGCGGGACACCACAGGTGATATCCAGGAGGTTGGAGTTAGAGCCTGAGATGGACACATGTTGGGATCTTCCTGATAGGTAGGACTGAAACCAGTTTAAAGCAAGCTTCCCTATTCCAGAGCTCTGGAGTTTGTTGAGCAGGATAGCATGATCAACTGTGTCAAAAGCCTTTGCAAAATCTAGGAATACTGCACCAGTGAGTTGTCCCCGTTCCATTCCACACTGGATTTCATTGCAAACTTTTAGCAGGGTAATTTTATGGTGGAGTGTTTTGGGACGAAACCCAGATTGGAATTGGCTAGGGAAATTTGTCTTGGTATAGAAATCCGTTAATTGGGAGTGGACACATTTTTCCATGACTTTGGATATTGGGGAGAAGTGAGATTGGCCTGTAGTTTGAGACAGTGTTTTTGTCCAAACGTTTGAAGATTGGGACAACTCTGGCAGTTTTCCAGTTCTTAGGGATATGGCCTGCAGACAGGATAGGGTTGACTATGGACGCAATTGGTTTGGCAATGGCTGGGCCACCAATCGTAGGAACCTAGATTGTAGTAAGTCAGGTCCACATTGGCTGCTTAGTTTTAGTTTGAGAGCGCTTTTATAACTCCTCTTCAGATATAGGCCAAATTGAAAATTGTGGGGCTGTGGGAGGGGTGGGACTATAGGGGTACCCCAGGATGAGATTCAGGTTGTGGTTTGGGCTGCGTTTTGCTAATAAGTTAGTGGCGCACCCCACAAAGTAATCATTGAATGCATTTGCAATGTCAGTGGGGTCTGTCAGAGTAATATCCCCCTTAGTGATATTACTTGGTTGTTGATGGTTAGGAGGCTGGAATATATTGTTGATAACCTTCCAGAAGTTAGCTGGGTTTGTTGTATTTTGGTGGAGATTGTCAGAGTAATATTGTGCTTTTGCATGCCTTGTTTGCCTTGTGCACATGTTCCGCATGCATCTGTAGTGATTGAGATCCTTGGTAGTGCCAGTTACTTTGTAGCTTTTCCACAAGGTATCCCTGAGCTGGTAGAGTGCAATAAGGTCAATTGTAACCCATGGAAGGTGGGCCCCCCGTACCCTTATTTTGCGTAGTGGAGCATGGGTATCGCAGAGTTTTAAGAACTCTGATTGGAAATAGTCAGAATCAGGGTCGGGAATTAAATTGATTCTGTGCCATGGGCAGTTGGTAAGGTCATCCAGAAACTGTTGTGGGTTAAAGTTTAAATTGGATGGACACTACCTAGACCTGGTTTTCACTAAAAACTTCTCTCTCTCCGATTTCTCCATTTCCCCTTTTCCTCTCTCTGACCATCACCTCATCTCATTTTCTCTCTCTCGCTTCTCTCCATCTCCATCTCGCCCTCTTTTTTGCAGAAACCTGCGCTCTATTAACCTACCAGCTCTTGATTACACTTTACGCTCCTCCCTCTCTTCTCTCAGTTCTGCTTCAGACCCTGACAACCTGGTCAGGAGCTACAACTCTGCCTTATCTTCCTCTCTTGATCTTCATGTCCCGCTTTCTCTCTGCCGTCCTCGCCCTTCTAACCCCAGACCCTGGCTAAACTCCCACACACGCATGCTGCGTCCCTCTACTCGTTCCTCTGAACGCCTATGGAGGAAATCTCATACGCTCGCAGACTTCATTCACTACAAATGTATGCTGTCCTGTTTCAACTCTGCCCTCTCTCAGGCTAAACAAACCTACTTTTCATCACTAATCAACACGTACAAGTCTAACCCAAGCGACTCTTTTCTGTCTTTGACTCTCTACTCAGACCACCCTCGGCTGCCTCCTCTTCTTCCTCCATCTCACCTCAGGACTTTGCTGAATTTTTTAAGGAAAAGGTAGAATTCATATGTCAGAACATCCCATCTGTTCCCTCCTCCCATCCCACACTGCTTCCCAACTCTCCTCCTGCCTTTCTTGACTCTTTTTCCGCTATCTCGGAGGAGGATGTGTCACTGCTGATCTCTTCTTCTCCCTCTACCACTTGCCCTCTTGATCCCATTCCCTCCCATCTTCTAAAACCTCTTGCTCCTTCTATAATCCCTATGTTCACACAGATCATTAACTCTTCCCTCTACTCTGGTACCTTTCCATCCTCCTTCAAGCATGCAACCGTTATACAGGCATACCCCGGTTTAAGGACACTCACTTTAAGTACACTCGCGAGTAAGGACATAACGTCCAATAGGCAAACGGCAGCTCACGCATGCGCCTGTCAGCATGTCCTGAACAGCAATACCAGCTCCCTACCTGTACCGAAGCTGTGCGGAAGCGGGGAGACTGTAGAGCCTGTTACAAATGCGTTATTTACATCAGTTATGCACGTATATGATGATTGCAGTACAGTACATGGATCAATAAGTGGAAAAAAGGTAGTGCTTCACTTTAAGTACATTTTCACTTTACATACATGCTCCGGTCCCATTGCGTACGTTAATGCGGGGTATGCCTATACCATTACTCAAAAACAGCACGCTTGACCCTACCTGTCCTTCTAACTATCGACCTGTCTCCCTCCTGCCTTTTGCCTCCAAACTTCTTGAACGTCTTGTATTCTCTCGATTGCTACACTTTCTCAACACCTATTCTCTTCTAGACCCTCTACAATCTGGCTTCCGCACTGCTCACTCCACCGAAACAGCCCTCACTAAAATAACTGACGACCTCCATGCTGCCAAAGACAGAGGTCATTACACTCTGCTCATATTACTCGACCTCTCTGCAGCATTCGACACCGTGGACCACCCTCTTCTCCTTCACATTCTCCATACTCTTGGTATTCGGAATAAAGCTCTATCCTGGATCTCCTCTTACCTCTCCCATCGTACTTTCAGTGTCTCTTTTGCTAACACCTCCTCCTCCTCTATTGATCTCTCTGTGGGGGTACCCCAGGGCTCTGTCCTGCGACCCCTCTCTTTTCTCTTTACACACTCTCTCTAGGTGACCTAATCACATCTTTTGGGTTTAAATATCACCTCTATGCTGACGACACACAAATTTACCTTTCAACCCCTGATCTTACACCTGCTATACAGACCAAAGTTTCTGAATGCCTCTCTGAAATATCATCCTGAATGGCCATCCGCCTACTGAAACTTAACATGGCAAAAACAGAGCTCCTTATACTTCCTCCCAAACCTGGCCCTACTACCTCCTTCCACATTACTATTGGAAATACGATCATTCACCCAGTAGCCCAAGCACGCTGTCTAGGGGTTACACTTGATTCCTCTCTCTCATTCTCCTCTCATATTCAAAACGTTTCTAAAAGTTGTCGCTTTTTCCTCCGTAATATCACAAAGATATGCCCTTTCCTCTGTTACTCGACTGCTAAAACTCTGACTCAGGCCCTCATTCTCTCACGTCTCGATTATTGCAACCTCCTGCTGTCCAGCCTTCCTGCCTCTCACCTGTCTCCCCTACAATCTATCCTAAACGCTGCTGCAGAATCACTCTACTCTTTCCTAAATCTGTCTCCGCATCTCCCCTCCTGAAATCCCTCTCCTGGCTTCCGATCAAATCCCGTATTTCACACTCAATTCTCCTCCTCACTTTTAAAGCTTTACATTCTTCTGCCCCTCCTTACATCTCAGCCCTAATTTCTCGCTATGCACCATCCCAACTCTTGCCTTCTTCTCAAGGATGTCTTCTTTCTACCCCCTTTGTACCTAAAGCTCTCTCCCGCCTTAAACCTTTCTCACTGACTGCCCCACACCTCTGGAATGCCCTTCCCCTCAATACCCGACTAGCACCCTCTCTATCCACCTTAAGACACATCTGCTTAAAGAAGCATATGAATAGCACTGGATAATCCTGGACACATGATACATAAAGCTTGGCCCCCTGCAGACGCACTTACTAGAATTCCCTCCTACTGTCTCTGTACGTTCTCCCTACCTACCAATTAGATTGTAAGCTCCTCGGAGCAGGGACTCCTCTTCCTTAATGTTACTTTTATGTCTGAAGCACTTATTCCCATGACCTGTTATTTATATTATCTGTTATTTATATGATATGTATTACTACTGGGAAGCGCTTTGTACATTTATGGCGCTATATAAATAAAGACATAGAATACAATACAACTATGCAGTGTGGAGGGAGTGTACGTGGGTCAAACAGCCAGTCAGAAAGAGGGTGGGGGGGGCAATGGATGGGCATACGGTGCAGTGAGGGGTCCAGACCAGATGGAGGAAATCACTACACATTGCAGCTGGTAAGAGGGAAGAGGAGAGCATTATACTAGTTATTAGTCAGGCCTTCAGCTCTTCCACCATGGACATTAATGGCCGGTAATGCCCTGCCCTTCAGGGATAATTACTTAACTAATGAAAACTGTATAACATTTAGCAACAACCAGTAATGTATTTTGTTAAAGTACATCTAAGGCCCCGGACATGGTCAAAAATGCCGTGCTGAGCCGCGCTGAGGAGAAACATTATCCCTATCAGCGCGGCTTTAGACGGCGCTTCCGCAGGCGTGCGGAGGTGTGTGGAATTTCAGCCGACAGTGAAAATTACGTTTTCCCGCTGAGGGAAGCGCAGGGCCGGTCACGTGGCTGCCAAAAGCCAATGGCAGTCCGTGACATCGGCGCCTTAATGTGGCGCGCTAGCCCCGCCTCCCGCTCCACCTCCCACCCGCCTCCCACCCGGCACACAAGCGCGCTCGCTGACGCTCATGCAGGGACACGAAAAAGCTCCTGCTTGAGCAGGAGAGCATGAGCGTCAGCGCTGCTCAGCGATCTTCCCTTCACCATGCCCGCGGCCTTAACATTGAAGTATTACAAGCAAAAAAGAGTTGGTGCTATAAGAATGCCTGTGGAGATGTAACCATCTTTTGTTTTTGAAGTATGCAATAGTCTTAAAAGATAGAGGGCACTCGCAATCATCTGGTGTTTATGTGCCACAGATGCAAAGCAGGAATTGTATCCAATAGGTAGAGACCGGAAGTAAAGGACTTGATGGAAAATAATGACCCTATTTATTTAATAACATCAACGTTTCGGTCTTTAACTTGGACCCTTCTCAAGATGGAATATAAATTAAAAAAATACACCTGCAGACATACAGTACAACCAACATATTATATTTGTATTATTAGAACGGAATTCTGAGTTTCTTTTTTCAATTAAACTTTATTTTACAGTTTAGCGGGTCTTTCTGAGCATGTGAGAAGGAGTTAACCCCCCCCCCCATCCCCCCGTCTTCTCACAAGGAGGCCACAGGTTCTAGCCTTATGGAGCAATGCTTTCTAGTGAGCAAATACAGAAGAGGAATGTTGTAATGGTACAAAACAATCCCCTTACTCTTTATATATTATGACTGACAACCCCTTTTAGTCACAAAAAGGGGGTGTCAGTAGGAAGATGGAGAAGGTCCTGCTCCAAGAGATCCTTATTCGGCTTTTGAAGACATTGCTATTTTAAAAGCTGTGAGATGTACTTGTTCACCTTGCAGAAAACAGAGCCCTACATCTGTGTATCATTTATCCATCTACCTATATCTCTACCTCTTTTCTGCTCAATCTCTTTCTAGCTATCCCAAATATTTATGACATAGAAATGTATCCCCCTATCATGGGAACTATAAAAAGACACAATCTGTGTTCACTTTTGAAACATAAAATTGCAACATATTTTATTCAGAAGTACTTTAAGTATAATGGTATTGACAGGTACCCTTAGTATGACCCAAAGTAAAGATTGCAGAGTTTCAGTGACTTCACTTTACAGGTTTGGCTCAGCCGAGCGCCCCCTACCCTATTCACTTGGAATCACAATGTGGTTGCAGTGTGAGAACTTTCTCATTGGAGTGAAGAACATACATTTCACATCTCAGCTGCTGATTTATGTGACAACGAGATCCTAAGAAGAGGCGAAAAGATGGACTGTCATTCAAACAAGAAAATCTCAGTTGCAGAGCATATCAATACATCTCGAAGACTTGTATGCATTTTACATATGATGACTTGTATGAGTCACATTACAATTACAAGCTTGTGGTTAATCAGATATAACCGTAAAATAAATATGTGGTTTATGATGTACTAGAAATTATAACAAATATTTTATATTATTATATTACCGTTGCCCTGTTCAGGTGGATTTGTTGCCATATGCTCTGATATATACTTTATTTTTATGGGTACTTAACACTAAAAATATGTTTATTGAAACACGATAAAATGCAGTTATGCAAACACTTGATGATACATTGGTCGTTTTTCAACACAGATAATATTGTTTTAACCTAATACCTGGCCCGCAGAGCTAACAATCTAGTCAGTGTACTTTGTCTGAAACCCCTAAAATAAATGTGCATTATTGGTATTGTTTTATATCCCTGTGATAGTGTAGATAAATCCCAGCAGATATACTTCTCAATAGACAAGTCTCATCACAGTAACTTTGCCTTTCTGTTCATGTAAAGGTCAGAATGGCCCTATATGGTTTTTTTTTCCTTTTTAACTCTTTGCCTGCCAGTGGGGCCACCAACGCATTGTGCCAGCCTGGCATCCAAAGGGTTACGTTTAGTTTTTGGAAATGCACACATGTGACATGTCATCCCCTTAGGGGTTCCTCAAAAGAAAACACACTACACATGTTGTCTTCAGAGCAGAGCAAACATCTCATTAGGGGTCCCAGGAGCCTTTTGAAAATAAACGATGCTTGTGGCCTTATTGGGATGAAGTGCCCCAGCTCTGTGCTCCCACCCTCTGCCAAGGATTGTACCTCAATGATTTATCTGCAATGGGTCACATGAAAGCGAGTCGTCTACTCTCATTCCTGCTGCACTGCTGCCCTAACAGGGTCACCGTAAATGAGTTAATTGTGTACTTTTATGAAAGGGAGGAAAAAATACATGTCTGCCAGGAATACTCCAGCTTGTTTTTCCTCTATTGTCCGGCCCTGGCAAAGCACCTTCATGTTCAGCAGAGCAAGAGCATTGTCAATAAGGTGGCAGGACAACTTGTTACATGTCTAGTTTTGCACTGCCAGTGGCTGCACTGCGTGCCGGGGGAAGCCGCTAGGCTGAGAGAAATTAAGAAGAACTTATTATTATTATTTGATTATGTATTATTTTTATAATAATAACTAGCAAACAGCTGCAATACTTCCAACTTCCATGTTCACTCATGTTATTGTCTTCTACAGAGCAGATAATAAATTCAACGTCATAATATCAGATAGTAACAGACGTAATAATACTACATTGTAGGGTGTACTCCTGATGTGGATGGAACAGCTTACCCTAGAATAATTTAATGTAAGACTCGTTCTGCTGTATTATTATGATGACTGCAAGTGCATGATTGTTATTGTTTTATTAGTGTTCATGTTATTGTTAATATAATCATAGTAATAATACGAATATTAATAATAATTACAACAATTATTATTGTTGTCATTAGTAATAGTATTAATATTAAAAATGATTATTGTTATTATTGTATATATGTCGTCATTATTTGTTTACTGGACATGCAGTACAGATGCCACAACATTTTAGAACAAACACTCAAAATTGTATGCTAATTTACTAAAGTACTCGTTAAAAAGTGGAACTGGCATATTTTCTTGTACATGTTTGCTAGCCACTTTCCAGATAGCAGCACACTTTCAAAATATACAAAGCAATAGCTGGCAATTACAACCGTTTTCAGCACCCAACTAGAACAGTTTCACTTCAATGTCCTAGCCTGAAAAGACTCAGGCTTTGTGCTTTGGGAGAACATAACGATTTAGAAGCTTGCTTTATTTTTACATACATAACTTCAGTGTTTTCTTTGCAGTGTCGGCAGCAGCATTCGTTAGTAGTTTTCACTAAAGTATATATGTAAATGTGAGGATGCTGTAAACATGCCCTTATTAAAAAGATAAAGGGGTTGGGAAAGGCTGCAGAGAAGCCTGTAGGCGCTGTAAATGAGTTTCTGCTAGGAGGTACAGTATTGTCAGAAATTATGGTTTTAGCCTTTCTGAAGTCAAATGTAAAAGGACAGTTTTATTATTACATCATAATTCTTGTCATGCTCTTGGACTGCGTGTGTGCAAATCAATTTCAGAGGAAGGATTCAGGATAAATAATATCAAAAATATATATCTTCATATATTTATATGTATAATTATTACTATATATAGTAATACACATAATTATATGTTTATATATATATATTATAATTATTTATAGATAATATATTATAATGGTGGTATTATTATTTAGACGTTGTTACATTCGTATTGCTCAGACTGAACGTATAAATCAATGTTACCAAGAGCTTACATCATGTTCCAGCTTTGCACACAGCTTTACACACAGAGGATGCTATGATTTCTTTCGAGATTTGTTTCTGTTAAAGCTAACATTTAACTGAGAAATATAATTCCACTGAACAACCTCCACAGGATGATAGAATATCCACGATTGTCCTAATATTATAATATTTTGTTATCAACTAAAATATTTAGCAATTCGCATGAAAAGGCCTACCATATAACACTGGGACAGTGAAACCATAAAACATTTACTATCATCTTATCATTGTAAGAAATCGATGTAACTAACATAAGTAAAAATAGCAACTATATGCTGCACGTTGCTGCAATCTTATTGTTAATAATAATTTTAGTTAATAAAGCAGTTCATTTCACAATTGTCTCGATTATAGCTTTGCCTTCATATTATTTGAATTCAGCGAAGTATTTGGAGTAAGACTATTTCGGTTGTCCTAGGTATAATATAAATAATATAAACCAATATGACATGTAAACCCCAAACAACTTGCTCTTATTTTTATGGGGATTTGAAAATAACGCGTTTTTAGTGCAAATAAATAGGCTTTGAGTCAATGCTTGGAGTTATCTATAACAACAAAAGGCTAATAGAAATAAGAAGTAAGATTTTAGCATAGACAATACACAATGCAATAAAACTCCGAGAATGGATGCAAAACAGATCTGTCACAGTCAACACAAGTATGGTTAATCCCATATGGAAATGCCTTCATCCCTGTATATTCTGCTTTCCGTGAAGATTCCTCGGGGTCTATTAGAGTGACATTGGTGGACCTCCAAGTCCCCAGAAGATCCCAACAGTCTCATTGCATGTTGGCTTTCACATTGCATACCGTACTCCCATGGATTGTCATGTCATTATTCCCTGTGGATCTGCACAGCTATTCTGGACACACTCCAATCCATGAGAGGTTATGCACTTGTATCCCTTTTTTTTTGTGCTGATTTAATTGCAACTGCTTAGGAATTTGAATCAGATAGATTATTTGCTTGTTTAGTCCTGCAATGATATTGTCCATCGGGTTAAAAACACACAGACTGATGTAGCAATCTTTGCTATGTTTATTACCTTAACAGCTCTTCGCTGTCTTAACACCACTAAGCATTGACTTATTTTAGTTGAAATACATGACGCCGCCCAAACAAACATTTTAGGAGTGATGTCAAAAGAATGCAGCGTGATACCGAGGGACGATAATAATTGTGCTATGAATTAGTTATTGTCCCACAGAGATCTGTGTTATTAACTTAAACATTCAACTTCTAGCCCAGCTGTCAGCTTCTCTTCCCCCAGTCTCTGGGCTTTTATTGTTTTAAACTAACCCACTTTATGCAGAAATATTTTCGGGAGAACACACACACAACGTCCTATAAAACAAATGCGATCCTGAGCTTTCCATAAGAAGACCGTTCTGTGCCAATAAAAAAAAAAAAAAAAAAATAACGTGGCTAAGAAATGTGCCTCAGTTCAGTAAGAGAACCAAATCATTTTTTTAAAATAAATATTTAGCCCTTGTTTTAGAGGAGGAAAAAGGCCAAAAGTAACAAAGGCTGGGCTGGGTTGTTTAGATTGCTTCTTTTTGGGCTGGATCTCCCTGTTTGCTGTTGACCATTGACACATATAGGTTAATTTCCACATGGAGCTGAAGAAACTCTATCCTTGCTTTGTGAGGAGTGGGTCAGGCAAAGCATGTTAATCTGTTTAGCATGTGTGCAGTGTTAGGAATCAGACCACCACAGTGCTTTCTTAAGCAACAGCAGCAGCAACCCTGCTCCTTTGGGGTAGCTAATAAAGAAGAGCTTATAGGGAATCAGTTTATAAAGGTTTCACTTTGTAATCTTGTGTAATCTTTGGCTGTGCCTGAAAGTTGGTAAAAAAAAATTCCCCCCTGAAGAAACTTACAAACTAGGTTATTTGTACAATTGACCACATAGAAGAGTGATATAATTAGTATATTTAGCCAATGTCTTTCACCAATAGGAAATGTTTTGTGACAAATTGCTTTAAGGAATGCTTCAAACTACACACACTTGTACACTACATCTGCTGGATCAAGGGGAGAATGGGGCTATTTTGTTAGTATTTGTAGTAATGCTCCTTTCGTTAAACGCAGCATACACGGGCTGTCATGCCAAACTATTACTTGCATATATTCATATATATTGTTTCAGGGCAAAGTAGCAAACATTCCCTGGTGTACTAAACTAGTGTTAAAACGTTTGTATGTGTATTCTTGTAAATCTGAACTTTTCTTCACCAGTATTGGCTGTAACACTAGGTTTGTAGAGTGAGACCTTTATATATTTGATGACAGATACACATAATTAGACCCTATGATGCCAGAGGGGCCTACAACGAATTGAACCATTTATTTCTATAAATTGTATTGCCCTTTCCTCCTACTAAATCCCAGGTCTTTTTATGGTTGCTTCCATGTTTTGATAATCGTTTAAGTAATGTTACATTTTGAATGTAGCTGACCGCTTGATCTATATGGTAGTAATGAACAGGACCTTCCCCTTATATGTATATATTAACATTGGAAAGTTCAATAGATACATCTGTACAGATAACATGGGATGCAGAATGGAATTTAGCTAACATATCATATTCCACAAAACAGTATCACATTAACAATTAGTCATAAGGAATTATAATTTACCATGTATTCTATCAGTGTTGTATCACATTTATAAACTGAGATGTGAACTAATTGTATCTTGTGTGTGGTCCTGCAAACCTCAAACCAGAAGCTATAATATTGCATCTGCCCCGAATTCATTTTTGAAAATGTAATATAGCTTTTGTATATAGCCATGCATCATCTGTTCTGTCTGAGCATTGATTATTATTCTTAAAAGAATGAAATTGAAAACTCTTTCAACTAATCAAAGCATTATCTGATAAGTGTTTGTTTTTGTAGGTTTTTTTTATGACTGGCTGGGATTCTTTGTTCTTGACTCATTGGATCAGACGTTCAGGAGCTGTTTTCATATTTACAACTCTTTCCATTTGGACAAAGTTTACCAAATCCATCATCATTGTATCTTTCAGCTTAATCCCAGACACCCAACAGTCTGGCACATGTAATTGTATTACAAATAATTAAAGTAGTAGTATGCATAGTCGTGTGTAGATGAGATATGTGTGTGTGTGTAGATCCATATATATATATATATATATATATGTGTGTGTGTGTGTGTTTATA
>WSYH01000822.1:0-41788 GCA_036426205.1 Ascaphus truei | reverse complement strand
TACCTATATATATATATATATATTGATATATAATATTCATTATAGATCATAGATAGATGAATATATATATATAATATATTGTGTGTGTTGTGTGAGATGCTATATATCATTATATCTAAAAAAGAAATTACTAATACTATATAACAATATCATCAGGTGTTTGTAGATATAATATTATAACACACATCACAAAATATATATATATATATATATATATATATATATATATATAATTATATAAATTATGTGTGTGTGTGTGTGTTTTTACTATTATATATATATATATATATTTATATTTAATATATATATTATAAAACTAGATAAGTGACTTCATAGACAAAGTGCACTAAAAGATTCCTATTAATGGCGCACTGCAGACCTATAAATAAAATAACAAGGTCAGATAATGACTAAATGTTTAACAGTTAAAAATAAATGTAATTAATATCCTTATACTAATGCTTTAAACAATAGGTTATAGATACAAAAGAAACAGGATGTATAGAGTATATACAAATTCCCTCAATGTCTAAATCCACATGTAGTAGGTGGTAAGTGCTAATGATCATTACAGAGCAGTGGCTGTGAGTATTAATATCATAAATAAGTGAATAGTGTCACATTGTGGGTTCTACTATCTTCTACGTATATATATATAGGAAGAAGTGCTGTATGCTGTGGGTGATAATGGGGAAAGGCGGGGTTGTGCAGACCTGCCTAAGACAGCAGATGAGCATACAGTATATTTGCATATTTGCTTTCGTGGAGGGGTTTGCACTTTTTCTCACCAAACAACTCTAGATATAGATAATATAAATATATATATATATATATATATATATAAAGATATAATATATTATATATATACATGTATGAGGTATCAGTACCGTGTTAGCCACGAGCTTCAATAATCAAAAAATAAATAGATGATACCGTTCTGTGGCTAACGAAATGCTTTTATTTGTGCGAGCTTTCGAGATACACTGATTCTTCTTCCGGCGATGTTACAATGAATGAAGCAGGATAACTTAAAAACAGTGTCTCTTGGAATGTTATCTGAGCTGGTCCTTCCCCCGTTGGGTATGAGATTATTGGCTGGACGGTGTCAAAGGGTAATGAAGCAAGTGAAGAAAAGAGTGTGTATGTGTATCAGTGTGAATAAAAATGAATGGAGAGCCCCAGTATAAACTGTGCTCTACACAAGGTGGTGTGTGGAGTGAGAGGGGGATATAAATGGTGTGGGTGGGTGTGGAAATGTGAGAGTTAGTAGCACAACTAAAAGGTGTGGTGGATACTATGTGGTCCCTTTTGGGGTAAGGGATGGAAAATAAGGAGTATAGGTGATGGGAGAGACAGCTGTGTGTGCATATATATATATATATATATATATATATATAATATATATATATATATTATATATAATATATAGTATATATCTATATAGAATATATATGCCTTGGGTAATAGTTCCACCTAAGGTGAAAACCACAGTGAAATTCAATCCCTTTGGATCCAAGTGATCGCTATGAGGGATAGTGGTGTTTTAAATCAAGTCAAAACTGGCAACGTAGTAACGTGAAGTAACTAGGCATTGTGTATAACGGTATAGAAACATATCCACTGCTATGATAAGATCGTGCATAGAGTAAAAAGCCGTTAGACTGATGCACTATAGATCAAGTGCTATTTGATTTACTGCGCATGCGCATTGTATTCGTGTGCAATGCCTTGTATAGCCGTTTGTTATTCCCTAATGCCATTTGTAAAGGGAAGGCAAACAGCCCACTAAAAGATTTATCACTGGTAAGTATCAGTAAAGTGGGGGCTTACAGTTTTATCATCCATGAATTATATAGTTTGTATAGTGCACTTACATTCTTCTGTCCTAAAGCCTGCACAATGATTCTTAATATTTATAATTACATCACATATTCTTTAGAGTTTTATGAATATAAATAAACTTTTGTAGGGGTCAAATGGAAATTACATAGGTGACGCCCATTAAGGTTTGAACAGGATCACTAATACCCATATAAGTATAGATTTATATCGTTGCTTTAAAGGACACAATCAGTGCTAAGTATCATAGTGTATACCAGCATTAGGATATGAAGCTAAACCCATATTAGAACGGCTATTGGTGTCAGCTGTAGCTGCTGTATCTGCGAGATCCCGTAGCACAAGTATGACTCAGCCAGGTCTAAATCACGCTGTAGATTCACAAATCTACAATATAGTGTGGTGATATTGACAGAGAGGTGAACTGATTACAAAGTTTAACAGCCTTGTCGCTTAAAGACCCGACGTACGTTTCGTCGCGCTATGCGACTTCTTCCGGGGGTGGGCGTTGCCGCGTCTATGTCGGCCCCTTTATACGTTTGGGTTGTCAAAGCAAACCGATTGATGCAAAACTGGTGCCGAGAGCTGTTAGTGGTGGTGCATAGGTACTGCACCCTCATAGCATTATGATGTAAGTGTGTTTAGTCATGTATGCTGACAAGTAATGTACTTACTGGTCACATTATGTGATCAGGGCTGTGGAAGAACCCCAGAATTTCTTTAAAAGGAGCATATTACTCAACAATTTATAAACAGGCTTACAGAAAGGGGAGTGTATACAAAGCCTTCATTTAAGCCAGATGGGCATTGAGTATGCAATGTGTACATCCATTGGCTTCACATTGCAAAAGTTTTCTATCCCAATCGCCTTTACGGATATTGGCAGCATATGGTCATGCCTTGAAAGGAGGAGTATTTATGATCCAGTTGTTCCCGGACATGTCGAGAAACAGGGGTGTCAGTCGAGTTCTAATAGAACCCAGATGTTCTAGGACTCGTTTCCTTAATGCTCGTTTTGTTTCCTACATATTCATGCCACAGGAGCTGGTGATGAGATAAATAACTCCTATACTTTTGCAATTGATGACATTTTCATATGAAGGTTTAGGTATTTGTGGTATTCATGATGTCTTGCTCTCTTTCATAAACTACAGGCTTTACTTCAATGTGGACATTTATAAAAAGCCTTTGGTGGTAAGCCATGTTTGCTTGTTTTATTCCGACGGAAATAAAGACAATGTTGCCGGAAGAAGATCGTTGTCGAAACGCGTGGGATGGAGTGGAGTCTGTGGAGGGGGACCCCTGACTTTTCCAATATAGGAGGCCTCTGCAATATCATCTTTTGGCAACAAAACTATACAGATTTTGTGATGTGTCTATATTCAATTATCATCGTGATACATGCTCTTATCCTAGATTCCTTGACATTATCCTAGGCAACATTGTCTTTATTTGAATCTATGTTTATACTATAGGCATACCTCTTATCATAGTACACAGTCTGCAGTTTGTGTTACTTACAGAATAGTGCCTTTATAGAGCTACCAATTCTGTGTGTCCAATACTTTTGGCTGCGCATTACATCAGCCATTGGTGTTCCCTGACCAATTTATGTGCCTGTCCTCATGGTATAGATGCATTGTCAGTTGTGAGTCCCCCTCCTCTTTATATTCTCTCCCCTTTTTTTTATTTATACCAAAAACTTTGTAATAATAATAATATCCATGTGTGTGCCCATGTGCTTTATTATAAGGATACTTTTTGTTGTGCTATAGTGTTTATAACAGTTGGCAATACATATCCCCTGAGGAAGGTCCCATTTTGGAGGACTGAAACGTTGGGTTTCTTGATGACCACTATTTCACTAATACACTTTGTGAAGTTTTCTACAATTAAGTGCTGCCTCTGCTATACCAGACCTGGACACGGTAACATATGTGATGTATTGTATATATTATATTATATATATTATATTATATATATAATATATATAGCGGAATAAGAGATCGTTGTATCTCGAAAAGCTCGCACAAATAAAAGCATTTAGTAGCCACAGAGCGGGGTATCGTCTATAAATTTGATTATTTAGGAGCGGCTAAGACGGGACAGATACTCTACACTGGAATAATAGTAGTATATATATAAATATAGATATAAGAGAGATATATAGATATATATATATTATATACATATATATATATATATTACGAAAAACAGAAATACAATAACCGCAACCACACTGAAATTAAAAAATGGAATAATTACCACAAATCTCATGGAGGGTATATACCTTACGTCTAATATCCTGACTCTATATGCAGCCAAAAGTTCACCGCTCCACGGCGCTGGTAACGAAAAGTGCACAAAGATGACTAGGCGCAAATGGAGACAAGAAAAGACAGAAAAAAAACATGGCTGGTAGTATGTCAGACCATAAACCGCCAGAAGGTATTGTATGCACTTACAGTATAAATGAAAAGTCAAGCCTTGCATCCACTCTGGATCTGGAACAATTATGCGATGGATCTGGGAACAGCTGGGCGGCCACAGCAGTAATGATCTCCAGCACAGATTACCATACAGGAAGAGAGGTAAAGTGCAAATAGTATAACACAATTTATAAAACTCTGATGTTTTTACCTTCAATTTTTTTTCAAGAATTTTAAGAAAATCTTTGTTGGTGTTTATTACTATAATATATAATATATATGTGTGTGTGTGTGTGTTTTTATATATATATATATATATATATTTATATTTATATATATATATATAAAACTAGATAAGTGTGCTTCATAGACAAAGTGCACTAAAGAATTCCTATTAATGGCGCACTGCAGACCTATAAATGAAATAACAAGGTCAGATAATGACTAAATGTTTAACAGTTAAAAATAAATGTTATTAATATCCTTATACTAATGCTAAAAATAGGTATAGATACAAAAGAACAGGATGTATAGCTATATACAAATTCCCTCAATGTCTAAATCCACATGTAGTAGGTGGTAAGTGCTAATGATCATTACAGAGCAGTGGCTGTGAGTATAAATATCATAAATAAGTGAATAGTGTCACCTATTGTGGGTTCTATATCTTCTACGTATATATATATAGGAAGAAGTGCTGTATGCTGGGTGATAATGGGGAAAGGCGGGGTTGCAGACCTGCCTAAGACATGCAGATGAGCATACAGCTATATTTGCATATTTGCTTTCCTGTGGAGGGTTTTTGTCACTTTTTTTACTCACCATAAATTAAATAAAGTAATTACTATATATATATAGATAATAGAATATATATGATATATAGATGATATATATATATATCTATATTATATACATGTGAGAGTATCAGTACCGTGTTAGCAGCGAGCTTCAATAATCAAAAAATAAATAGATGATACCGTTCTGTGGCTAACGAAATGCTTTTATTGTGCGAGCTTTCGAGATACATGATCTCTTCTTCCGGCGAGTGTTACAATGAATGAGAAAGGATAACTTAAAACAGTTGTCTTGGAATGTTATCTGAGCTGGTCCTTCCCCGTTGGTATGAGATTTATGGCTGGAGGTGTCAAAGGGTAATGAAAGCAAGTGAAGAAAGAGTGTGTATGTGTATCAGTGGAATAAAAATGAATGGAGAGGCCACAGAAACTGTGCTCTACACAAGGTGTGTGGAGTGAGAGGGGATATAAATGGTGTGGGTGGGTGTGGAAATGTGAGAGTTAGTAGCACAACTAAAGTGTGGTGTGATACTATGTGGTCCCTTTTGGTGTAAGGGATGGAAAAATAGGAGTATAGGTATGTGTGAGAGACAGCTGTTGTGGCATATATATAATATAATTTAATAGTACTATAGTATACTATAATAATAATTATTATAATATATATCTTATAGATATATATATGCCTTTGGGTAATAGTTCCACCTAAGGTGAAAACCACAGTGAAATTCAATCCCTTATTGGATCCAAGTGATCGCTATGAGGGATAGTGGTTTTAAATGTCAAAGTCAAAACTGCAACGTAGTAACGTGAAGTAACTAGGCATTGTGTATAACGGTATAGAACATATCCACTGCTATTGATAAGATCGTGCATAGAGTAAAAAGCCGTAGACTGATGCTTACTATAGATCAAGTGCTATTTGATTTACTGCGCATGCGCATTGTATTCCGTGTGCAATGCCTTGTATAGCCGTTTGTTTATTCCCTAATGCCATTTGTAAAGGGAAGGCAAACAGCCCACTAAAAGATTTATCACTGGTAAGTATCAGTAAAGTGGGGGCTTACAGTTTTATCATCCATGAATATATAGTTTGTATATGTGCACTTACATTCTTCTGTCCTAAAGCCTGCACAATGATTCCTTAATATTTATTAATTACATCACATATTTCTTTAGAGTTTTATGTAATTTATAAATAAACTTTTGTAGGGGTACATAATGGATTAATTACATAGGTGACGCCCATTAAGGTTTGAACAGGATCACTAATATCCATATAAGTATAGATTCATATCGTTGCTTTAAAGGACACAATCAGTGCATAATGTATCATAGTGTATACCAGCATTAGGAATGGGAGCTAACCCATATTAGAACGGCTATTGGTGCTCAGCCTGTAGTGCTGTACTGCGCAGATCCCGTAGCACACAGTATGACTCAGCCAGGTCTAAATACGCTGTAGATTCACAAATTACAAATATTAGTGTGGTGGATATTGACAGAGAGGTGAACTGATACAAAGTTTAACAGCCTTGTCGGCTAAAGACCCGACGTACGTTTCGTCGCGCTATGCGACTTCTTCCGGGGTGGGCGTTGCCGCGTCTATGTCGGCCCCTTTATACGTTGCGGTTGTCAAAGCAACCGATTGATGCAAACTTGTGCCGAGAGCTGTAGTGGTGGTGCATAGGTACTGCACCCTCATAGCATTATGATGTAATGTGTTTAGTCATGTATGCTGACAATGTAATGTACTTACTGGTCACATTATGTGATCAGGGCTGTGGAAGAACCCCAGAATTTCTTTAAAAGGAGCATATTCTCATACAATTATAAACAGGCTTACAGAAAGGGAGTGTATACAAAGCCTTCATTTAAGCCAGATGGGCATTGAGTATGCAATGTGTACATCCATCTGGCTTCACATTGCAAAAGTTTTCTATCCCAATCGCCTTTACGGATATTGGCAGCAATATGGTCAATGCCTTGAAAGGAGAGAGTATTTATAGATCCCGCATGTTGTTCCCGGACATGTCGAGAAACAGGGGTGTCAGTCGAGTTCCTAATAGAACCCAGATGTTCTAGGACTCGTTTCCTTAATGCTCGTTTTGTTTTCCTACATATTTCATGCCACAGGAGCTGGTGATGAGATAAATAACTCCTATACTTTTGCAATTGATGACATTTTTCATATTGAAGGTTTTAGTATTTTGTGTATTCATGAATGTCTTGCTCTCTTTCATAAACTCACAGGCTTTACAATTGTGACATTTATAAAAGCCTTTGGTGGTAAGCCATGTTTTGCTTGTTTTATTCCGACGGAAATAAAGACAATGTTGCCCGAAGAAGACTCGTTGTCGAAACGCGTTGGAGTGGGAGTCTGTGGAGGGGGACCCCTGACTTTTTCCAATATAGGAGGCCTCTGCAACTCATATTTTGGCAACAACAACTATACAGATTTTGGTGATGTGTCTATATTCAATATCATCGTGATACATGCTCTTATCCTAGATTCCTTGACATTATCCTAGGCAACATTGTCTTTATTTGAATCTATGGTTATACTATAGGCATACCTCTATTCATAGTACACAAGTCTGCAGTTTGTGTTACTTCACAGAATAGTGCCTTTTATAGAGCTACCAATTCTTGTGTTCCAATACTTTTTGGCTGCGCATTACATCAGCCATTGGTGATTCCCTTGACCAATTTATGTGCCTTTGTCCTCATGGTATATATGCATTGTCAGTTGTGAGTCCCCCTCCTCTTTTATATTTCTCTCCCCTTTTTTTATTTTTATACCAATAAACTTTGTAATAATAATAATATCCATGGTGTGCCCATGTGCTTTATTATAAGGATACTTTTTTGTTGTGCTATATGTATATAACAGTTGGCAATACATATCCCCCTGAGGAAGGTCCCATTTTGGAGGACTGAAACGTTGGGTTTCTTGATGTACCACTATTTCACTAATACACTTTGTGAAGTTTTCTACAATTAAGTGCTGCCTCTTGCTATACCAGACCTCGGAACGGTAACATATGTATGTATGTATGTATATATATATATATATATATATATATATATATATATATATATGCCGGAATAAGAGATCAGTGTATCTCGAAAAGCCGCCCAAATAAAAGCATTTAGTTAGCCACAGAGCGGTATCGTCTATTAAATTTGATTATTTAGCTCGGATAAGACGGTACAGATACCTCTACTCTGGAATTATATATATTATATATATATATAGATATATATATATATATATTTATAAGTATATATATATATAACATATATATATATTATTACGAAAAACAGGAAATACAATAAGCGCAACCACACTGAAATTAAAAAATGGAATATTTACCACCATATCATGGAGGGTATATACCCTTACAGTCTAACATATCCCGACTCTATATGCAGCCAAAGGTTCTACCGCTCACGGGCTGCGGTAACGAAAATGTGCACAAGAATGACCTAGGGCAAATGGAGACAGAAACGACAGAAAAAAAACATGGGGGTGGTAGTATGTTCAGACTCACATTAAACGCCAGAAGGTATTGTATGCACTTACAGTATAAATGATAAAGTCAAGCCTTGCATCCACTCTGGGATCTGGAACAATTATGCGATGGATCTGGAACAGCTGGGCGTCCACAGCAGTAATGATCTCCAGCACAGATTACCATACAGGAAGAGAGGTAAAGTGCAAATAGTATAACACAATTTATTAAAATTCTGATGTTTTACTCTATCAATTTTTTTATTCAAGAATTTTAATAAAATTGTGTTTCTAACTATTTGCACTTACCTCTCTTCCTGTATGGTAATCTGGGCTGGATGATCATTACTGCATGTGGACGCCCAGCTGTTCCAGATCCACGCATAATGTGTTCCAGATCCCAGAGTGGATGCGAAAGGCTGACTTTATCATTTATATACTGTAAGTGCATACAATATACTTTCGTGTCTGTGGTGTATTGAGTATGAACAACTACCCTATGTTTTTTTTCTGTCTTTTTGTCTCCATTTGGGCCTAGGTCATTCTTTGTATTTATATATATAATATTATAGATACATATATTGTTAGTAAGAGATATATATATATAAATATATATATATATATATATATAATAAAACAAGCCAGCTGGCACTCTAAAATAAAACAACAGGGGGTGGTGCTTCAGTCCCATAAAAATGAATAAACAAAAGATCTTACCTCCTTACGTCAGGCAAAAAAGAGGAGCACTCCACTTCCAAGATATAAAAAGTGTATTATAATGGCATGTGAAGACAGACAACCAATCCCGACGTTTCGGCTCCGGAAGTGAGTGCTGCCTCTTTCTTTGCCTGACGTAAGGAGGGTAGCAGAACTTTGTTTTTATATATTGTGTATATTAAATATATTATATATATATATATATATATAGGTACGTACGTACTGTGTAGGTCCGAGCTTCAATAATCAAAAAAGAAAATAAGATGATACCGTTCTGTTGGCTAACGAATGCTATTTTGTGCGAGCTTTCGAGATACACTGATCTCTCTTCCCGCACTGATGTATCAATGAATAAGCAAGCCAAAAGCTATACTATAACAGTGTCTATTGGAATGTTATCTGTGTGGTCCTTCCCCCAGTGTGGATGTGTTTTATGGTGGAGGTGTCAAAAAGGTTCCTGAAAGCAAGTGATGAAAGAGTGTTGTATATTTTATACACTGTTGCGGACTCTTCTCTTTTCTTGTACATACTCTCTCTAGGTGACCTAATAACATCTTTTGGGTTTAATTATCACTCTATGCTGACAAACACAAAATATACTTTTCAACACCCGACCTTACACACTGCTGACAACACAAAGTTTCTGAGACTGTCTTGCTATATCATCCTGGATGGGCCCCGCCCTCCACAACTTAACCCAACATGGCCAAAAACAGAGCCCTCCTATACTCCTCCAAAAACCTGGACCCTACTACCCCTTCCACATTACTGTTGGAACTTATGATCATTACCCAGTAGCCACAAGCACGCTGCTAGGGCTCACACTCGACTCCTATCTCAATTCCCCTCACATTCAAAACATTTCTAAAACCTGTCGCTTTTTCCTCCACAATATAACACAAATGATACGCCCTTTCCTCTGTTGCTCGACTGCTAAAACTCTGACTCAGGCCCTCATCTCTCCCGTCTTGATTACTGAACCTCCTGCTGTCGCGCTTCCTTGCCTCTCACTGTCTCCCCTAAATCTATCCTAAACGCTGTGACAGAATCAACTCTACTCTTTCCTAGATCTGTCTCAGCATCTCCCCTCATGAAATCCTCTTCCTGGCTTTCGATTCAAATCCACATCTCACACTCCATTCTTCTCCTCACTTTTAAGCTTTTACACTCTTCTGCCCCTCCTTACAATCTCAGCCCTAATTTCTCGTTACTGACCATAGACTCTTGCGTTCTTTCTCAAGGATGTCTTCTTTCTACCCCTTTGTATCTAAAGCCCTCTCCCTCCTTAAACCCTTTTCCTGACTGCCCCACACCTCTGGAATGCCTTCCCCTCGCCAGTACACCGACTAGCACCCTCTCTATCACCTTTAAGACCCACCTTAAGACAACCTTGCTTAAAGAAGCATATGAATAGCACTGGGGAATATTCTGAACACATGATACATAAAGCTTGGCCCCCTGCAGACGCACTACCAGAACCTCCCTATACTGTTTCTGTACGTTCTCCCTACCTACCAATTAGACTGTAAGCTCCTCGGGGCAGGGACTCTCTTCTTAATGTTACTTTATGTCTGAAGCCTACTTACCCACAGCTCTGTTATTTATGTGATTACCACATGTATTACTGCTGTGAAGCGCTATGTACATTAATGGCACTATTTAAATAAAGACATACAATACAATACACACATATATATATATACACACATATATATATATATATATAATATATGTATATGGTTGACAAATCACCAAAAAAATCTACTCTCGCACACAAAAAATCATACTACGCCACCTAGTACCAAACGTATGCTGCTTGGGCCAATAGGAGCTCGCCACGATGTTAATCCACTCGCCCGCCGGGGTGAACAAAGTATAGGTTTGTCGAACACTGTGATATATATATATATATATATATATTTAAACTAGAGACAGAAACATTAAAACACAAGACAGAGTCAGTGTAAATCCAGTGAAACTCATACACGGTCGTAACCGCTAAATATATATATGTATAAATATCTATTAAATAAAATGGTCTTTTAGTTTAACATTTTGGCCAAATTTGTTGTAAGCCCTTGAGCCACTGTACGGCAGACCACATTCTCAAGGGTCCTAACACTAATATAAATTCTAATAACTGTGCAATACCAGGAAGAATGATTATAATAAATCTGTCAATATTAGTTGCAAAGTTCTAAGTCTGATTGAAGCTTTTATTCACCTGTACATTGCCAGGAAAAGCACTCTGATTAGATTTGTCACAATAGACTGCAAGCAAGCAACGTTCCCCCCTGAGTAGTGGAGGATGCTTATGTTTGAGTGAGCTTTTTTACCATTTAAATGTGGGAGGGCGGGAAGCTTCAATAGGTAGGAGGTTGCACCCTCCAAGCAGCTAAGACTAGGTGTCCAGTATTATATTATATATATTATATATTATATATATGTATTTATATATATATTATTATTATAGTTTATATATTAGTCTATATATCTTATAATATATTATAATATCTGTGTGTGTGTGTGTGTGAAAAAAAGAGAAAAAAACTGCTGCGCTAGCTGGAATACCAGACAATAAATGGTGACAAATGCACAATAATAATATACCAGAGTGATACACCAGTGCATAAATACACAATATTACTGCTAAGGACAAAACATAGATGAACATACAACACAAACAAAGGGGAGGGAAAAGGGAAAGGGAAGAAGGGAAATGGAAAAGGGGAGGGAGAGAAAGAGAAAAAAAAGCCCAAAAAGATGTGGTGAATGAATGAGATGAGAAATAAAAGTGTCTTTAATCCGCTACTGGGTGTCGCTGCCAGTCCTCAGGAAAAAAACACCTTCCTCTTGATCTGTAGAACGAAAAGAAGACAGCGCGGCTCCCATAGCATAATACTGTAATTTAATAATATGCGTGCAGATAGATCACGGACACTTACATTGTGCAAAATAAAATAAGACAGTGATATGAAATCTTTGAAATCACCCGACGGAGCCTCCGTAGATGAATAACGTGTGTGATGTCCAGCACACTCCTGCCATGGATACTAGGAGGGTGCGCGCGCACCCAGTCTCCCCCTGGCTGTAAAATCCCGCGAGAGTGTGTATCCACCAATACCACAGGATGCTGACACGGCAGTCAGGCTTCCTGCATCGAATTATCTTATCATTTGTGCCTAGTAGTATTATAAAATATGTATACATCTCTCACTGTTTATATATATATATTATTCATGAATGTATATATATATATATATATATATATATATATATATATATATATACACACATTTTTTATGTACAGTTTTTGTTATGTTTTATGTTTCATGTATCTACCTTATGTTCCCTCCATGCTTCATCCCTTGTCCCTCCCCTTTCAGCCCTTAAAGAGTTTACGATTTAAGAAATCAATCAATATTCAGGTGTTTTAAATGTGCTTTATTCAATACTGGCATATATATATGGCATCCTTGTCAGTACAGCTCTAGCCCCTGAGGAAGTCGCATATCGCGACGAAACGCGTAGGGAAGGAGCTAGCATTGGACTTTTATATCCTACAACTCACATTTTGAGTATTTTAGACATTCGCTCGCTTTGGAGCCGATCCGTTTCCATTACGTTTGAAACTTCGATGCAGGAAGTCTGACTGTCGTGTCAGCATCCTGTGGTATTGGTGGATACACACTCTCGCGGGATTTTACAGCCAGGGGGAGACTGGGTGCGCGCGCACCCTCCTAGTATCCACGGCAGAAGTGTGCTGGACATCACACACGTTATTCATCTACGGAGGCTCCATTGGGTGATTTCAAAGATTTCATATCACTGTCTTATTTTATTTTGCACAATGTAAGTGTCCGTGATCTATCTGCACGTATATTATTAAAATACAGTATTATGCTATGGGAGCCGCACTGTCTTCTTTTCGTTATATATATATATATATATATATATATATATAATATATATATATATATATACACACACACACACGCATATATATATATATATATATATATATATATATATATATATATATATAGCCTTGTGGGGTTTGGGCTATAGGTCTGCCCTCCTCCTGGTGTAAGTACCTGTGTAAGGGCAGGTTTGCCAGGAGCAATCATGGGTTTTCCCCACTTCATGCAGAGAAGTGAGTCAGTGAAGGCAGTATCATCAGGCTCTGTGTCCAATTAGAGACACAGGGGTGGTGCCTCCTGGAGCTGTTTAATGTACGGCAACTTCCTATTTAGTCAGTGTGTCCCTACCGTGAGAGGGGCAAAGTTACCCGTACCAAGCTGTCAGGGCTCTGGCAGGCTTGAGGCCTACCTCCGGGGAGTGTGGGTGGACCCATACCTCATATCCTACCAGAGGATAGGGGAAGAGCTAGAACCTCTCTTGGTGCCCTTGGCTGGGAGTTGTGTTCAGGGACATCCTAAAGGAGGAGACCTGCTGTTATCTGTGTTGCTGAATAAGGAGACCAAATAAAGAAGCTGCTGCATTTTATCTATACCTCCTGCCTGAGATTGAAGTATATTGGGAGGAGGGGAACAAGTTCTTTTGCAGATACTTCACCCCATACAACTGGGGGCTGCACAAGATGGAGGCACTGCACCTGTAAGTAGAATTTGGGCACAACCCCAGAAGCCTGTCCTGCTTGTCCCCTGTACCATCATGCGGGAGACTCAGGGCTCCCTGTTGCCAGCAGGTATGCACCACTCTAATACATGTAGCCAGAGCAGTATTTCCCCTAGGAGACCCTATGTGAGATTGGGTGGGGGAAAGAGGGTTACATATATATCACACACACAGGCAAAATTTGGTGAAAGTACTCCTGGAGATAAATAGAATGAGAATATAAACTTAGCTTTAGAATAGGTGCTCACAGGATGATCTGTGTTCACCTCCCTGAATCAACACAATATAAAAATAGAAATGTCCACAGCACTCCAGAATTAGAAAAATGTAAAGATACATTTATGTAACACAACATGGAATACAAACAATGAAATCTGAGCAATGCTTCGTGCCAAAAACTAGCCCTTTCTCAAGCTCCTCTTGACAAAGGGCTGTTTTTTGGATTTAAAGTCGCTCAGATTATATTGTTTGTTATCTCATGTTGTGTTACATAAATGTATCTTTATATTTTTCTAATTCTGGAGTGCCGTTGACTGTATGTATGTATGTATGTATGTATGTATGTATGTATGTATGTATGTATGTATGTATGTATGTATGTATGCATGTATGTAGATTTTTTGCACACATGTTTAAATAAAACACATAATTTAAGAGACCACGAAAAATTTAGCAAACGAAATCTGGAGACATTGGCACATCTCCTATTAACGCACATGCCTCAGTGCTTGAGTGGAGTCTCACTCATTATTAGCACACATGGTCTCAGTAGCCTCAGTGTTTGAGTGGAGTCTCACTCATTATTAGCACACATGGCCTCAGTATGTGGATGGAGTCTCACTCATTATTAGCACACATGGCTTCAATAGTTGAGTAGAGTTTTACTTGTTTATTAGTAGAGATTTGCAAATATTGCCCTGAAGTTTGCAAATCAGACAAAAATTGCCATTTGTTTGTGAAAAAATGTCTAAAAAATGACAAGCTTCACAAAGAAAATGCAGTGGGGAAATCCTGGCAACATTTGTGAAACTCTGAACAATGTGAAAACACAAAATGTAAGAAAAAAAGATAAAAATATTTAAAATAAAATTTGAAGGCAGATCTTTATTTATTAGCACATATAACGTCAGTACTTGATTGGTGTCTCACTAATTATTATCACACATAACCCCAGCACATGAGTGGAGTCTCACTCATTATTGACACACACAGTCTCATTACTTGAGTGAAGTCTTACTCATTATTAGCACAAATGGTCTCATCTCAGTACTTCAGGGGATGCTCACTCATTATAAGCACACCTGGCCTCAGTGCTTGATTTGAGTCTAATTCATTGATAACATGTCATAGTTATTCCATTGACCTTTTTCCATAGCGTTTGGAAAACTTAAACCAGGTACCATGACAACTGTGTTGTGTTTATTTAGGATTGTATTAAGCTGCTGAATCATTTAATGCCTTTGGGATACAGGCATTACAAAGTGTACAATTTTCCTCTTTTAATGGAAGAAAAAGTCAAACATTGATGTATCAGATTTAGCAGTTTGGTTACATGAGTCATACCCAGAAACATGTAACGGTAGCAGACACATCTGGAAAACAAGCTAACTTTTCATTCAGCCCATCAAGCATTATTAAATATATTACCATAGTCAATTTAGTATTAATAACTAAAATAGAAGCTGTATATATGTAGACGAATATACGCTCACATTAGCTATTCTATATTAACGTATGTGGGCTGCAATTGTGAAACATAGATTATAAACTCATCTGAGTAGGGACTGTGTCTGCAGAAAGCCTATGTACAGTGCTGTGTACTGCGTGCGATATTATCATTGTGAAGCGCTTTGAGTCCCATTGGGAGAAAAGCGCTATATGAAATAAAGTTATTAATATTTGTATTTAAATACTTCTCTCTATTCCCCTCTCCCTCCCTCCATCAATACACACATCACACACATATACAGTCATATACACACATCACACACATATACAGTCATATACATGTATTTGGGTGGGTGTTTATTAATATAGAAAATAAAAATACCACTTGTCACATGCCTCAGACGGGTCTGAAATCCTCTCTTTCCCCATTATCTCTCAGCATACAATGCTTCCACTGCCACCAGAGATTCTGGGTAATGGCATGCAAATGACCACTCACGCATGTCACTTTATGTAGTAAATATAAGTATATAAATATATAAAGAGATATTGCTCTCTCTCAGAAATTGTCCACAGCACTCCAAATAAAGTATTCAGTCCATCTAAAAATACAAAAGATTGAAAATAGGATGACAACACTTATAGGACACAGCCCTTTGTCAAGCTCCTGTGTGTGTGTGTGCACATACATATATACATATATAAAGATATATATAATATATATATATAGTATATAATAATATATAATTATATAGATATATATATATATATGTACTATATATATATATATATATGAATCCACAGAAGCAGCCGGCACTCCACTTGCAGTAGAAAAAATTGGGTGCTTGTCCATACAAGCAATAATAAACCATACGAACCGTTTGAAGAACGAGATCAGGAGACAGCACTTGGTAAGGTTGATCACAAGTTTTTGTATTGAAAAAGACACAAACCGACGTTTCGGTCCCCCAGTGGGACACCTTGAGAACAACCATTACCCACACCATTTATATTAACTCCCACTCCCACACACCCCTTTTGTAAAGCACTGTTGTATACATGTGGGTCTCTCCATTCATTTTATTCACACAAGATACACACACACACGCTCTACATCACTTGCTTTCAGGAACCATTTAACACCTCTAGCCATAAATCTCATCCACACCGGGGGAATGGACAAGCACAGATAACAATTCCAAGAGACACTGTTTTAATATACCCTTTGCTTGCTTCATTCATGTGTAACATCACCAGAAGAAGAGATCAGTGTATCTCGAAAGCTCGCCCACAAATAAAAGCATTAGTTAGCCACGCAGAACGGTATCATATTTATTATTTTTGATTATATAGATATATCTAAATATATTATAAAATGGAAATATTACTGTGTGCTCATTTGCATGTCTTAGACAGGTCTGCCACCCGCCTTTCACCATTATACCCCAACATGCAGTGCTTTCCACCTGCAGCAGCAGCAAGGTTTCTGGGAAATGACATGCAACTGAGCATACAGTGCCACCTTTTGCTTCAAATCCATTTTGACATGGACCCTATAAGCTTATGCTTGCTTCGTTTCATAGCTTTCAGCAGCACTCCTGGGTTAGATGCATAGCCAGTAAACCTCCCCCACAGACAGAGTTTCACCTTTTGGGTTTTCATCAGTGTGAGGAGGGGTTGGTTATACTGGGCTTTGCAATTTGAAGCTTGGATATATCCACCACATTAGTTTAAATTATGGTGGGTAAAAAAAAGTGACAAAAAACTTCACGTAAGAGTCTTGTGTGTGTGTGCTGTGTGTGTATGTATGTGTGTGATATAGATAGAATAGATAGAGTAGTATTGAATGGGATGGCAGGATAGATTAGATAGATGATGATAGATAGCTAGTAGCATAACACGTGATAGATAGATAGATAGATAGATAGATAGATAGATAGATAGATCCTACTGTATGAATAGTTTATTGGTAAATCTTTAACCATTCACTACATCAATGCAGACCAGATATTGCAGACAGTATAGATAGGGTTCCTGTCCTGGGGTAAGCAGCTGAATTGGTTGCACACATGGTTTGTTTCAGACCTGTTTTGTCATCACATTCTGTGTATTTCTATTTGGGTGCAAGAGTGATCTGCTTGGAAGAAGTGTGTACTCACATGAGAGCTGCCAAAGCAAACACGTTGGAGGAAAGTGCAGAGGAGCAAGAAGCTGTATTGTGTGCAGGAATCAGTGTATGGGGAGTTCAGATAGAGGTGAGGAGACAGTTACATGCAGAACAAATACAAACATTTTGCACACTTCATCTCAATACATTACTCACTGAAATGCACCGGTGTTAGGAGTTAGGTTAAAGTGCAGTTCCTTTTCACTTTTCAGCCCTTGAGATCTGGGCTCTAAGCCAACTTCTCTCATCAAATGATTTGTAACTTTTTCCTCACATGAATGAGTCCATTAATAGTTTCATCTTCCACAAGCTTATTCCATAGCATCTGTCATCATCGGGAAATGAATTAATATGTCTATGTTTTGCTGATCAGCTTTCACTGGATGTTTTGTACTAGTAAAGCACGAAATGCCTCGTGTCAAAAAGGAATATCACAGGTAGAGAGCTAGACAAAATTCCCTGTGCCATAAATATACTTGTTGCTGAAAATCCTTCAATATGTTGTGCTCTCTGCAAAATGTGCCCAAAATGTCCAGCAAAACGCAGCATTAAAATCCGTGTAGAAAGCACATACACCCCCTAAAGAATTGCACTACATATACATATTAATATGCAGTTCATTGTGCTTTCTGCATATACAGTTCCTAATGGATTTTCAGCACCTAAATGTAGAAAATACAAATTGAAAGTGAAATATTATTTGAAGTAAGTAGTATCTTAAGTAAGTATATAAAGTAAGAATAATTTTAAGTAAGAAGTATATCAGAAGATTTTTGTTTTAGTAAGAAATATATTAAGTGGTAGGATGAATTCTACTCTTGTTGATCATATATGTTTCATTTGTTTTTATGATCAGTAATCTGAGTTTAATGCTAGGGTAATCAATCAGTAGGAAGACAGCCAAATGTACAATGTGAGACTCTATCCTACAGACAAAGCCTGAACTACAAATATATGTGTACATTATTTGTATTATTCAAGTTCTATTACACTATTTATAATACAGGAGTACTACTCTAATAATACTAATAAGCTGTCATTACACTTTAAGTACAAATAAGTACTAATACACTTTATATAATAGACATGTATTATTAAAGTAATACTATTGCACATATAGTATCACACTACTTCTAATACACATTTGTAACTCACAAGCTATTTCAATACATATGCACTATTACATTATTTAAAAAAAAAACACTTTACAAGTACAATATTTGTGTTACATGTATATGCAATAAGATCAGTGTTTTAGAAATAGTTATAGGATATTGCTCTGTTTATATAAACACACTTGCATTACATCCATACTATAACACTGTTCTAGCACACATACTGTAATGCTACAAACACACATGTATACTATGCATCTTGAACAAAATCTGTATTTTTTTCTTGTTCTAGAATAGTTATTCAGGTGTATTATTAAAGCATTATTTAATTAGTGGGAGTAAGAGTAATTCATGGGCATTATTAAAGCATTATTTAATTAGTTATGGTAATGATTAACTGCACACAGGTGAATTCAGTGCCATGACAAGCAATACAGATCATTTCTTGTTCTCCCCGTAATAAAATACAATCATTTCTGGATGCAAGCCTGAAAAAACAAAACCAATGACATACATCTGGAATCAGTCACTGAAGTCTGTTGCCCAGGAGAGCATCTTCCGGCAATGGGGATCATTTCACTATATATAGATGATCATCTCTTATTTTTCTTTAAGGTGAGAGAGCTGGCATCTCTGAAATTCCTATTCCATATTGCAGAAAGCAAATACCGGTATTCAAAGGCGTAGCAATGCTGAAAGATGAAAAAGCTTCGCCTTTTTAAAAAAGTAATCAAATAAAAAAATGATTGTCTTCCCATTTATAGACAAGAATAGAGATTGTAGCTTTTGCAAGGGCCTTTTGTATCAAGGCAATTGCAGAGGTAAACTGGTGCAAAGAGAGATATTTATTGGTTTCTGTTCCAAAGTCTCCTGGTTGCAAATTTGGTGCAAAAAGTAGCACCAGTTTTTTAAAAATAAATGAATAAATAATAATAATAAAAAAATTATTTTTTTATTATTATTATTATTATTTATTCATTTATTTTTAACAAACTGGTGCTACATATATATATATAATACACTTGCTGCTGTTTTGCCCCAGTTTTAGAACTAGAAAACCACCACTCTCTTAGCTTTAGTATACCAAGGCAGATTCCTGTAGTTTTGCCCTGTGTGTCAGCTTGTAATTTGTGAAGTGCCAATAGAAGGAGATTTAAGGGTTACTTGATGTCAAAAAGGTGCATGTTTAACCTGCCTCTCAGCATCCCTTTCAGGGCTAAATTCAGCTTACCCTAACTCTCTTGAATAACAAGTGTCTAATGTTTGACACAGACACATACAAAAAATTGTTCACCCTGTTAACCTTTTGGAAGTTTGATATACATCTTCATGTGGGGCTATAGGACACATTTCTCATACTCTCCATGCTACAAGCACAGGGAGTGGAAAGTAGGTACTAAATTAGCCCCAAATTTGCCCCAAATTTATAAGGGGGAAAAAAATCTAATTTCTTTGTGTCGCTTTTTGATCTGTTATTGCATCAGTTTATGCCTTCCAACTAAATTAGAACAATTTAACCTAGTTGCATCAATATCATCTACATTAGGGTGGCCACATGTACGTTTTTATAATACGGGGCGCCGATATCCAGTATGTAGTGTGACTTCATAATGAGTGATTAATTATTTGCAAATGGTCAAGGTGAATGGTATCTCCCGCTTGGCCGCTATTTTCTTTGGTTTGCATAATCTCTGCTCTTGGCCGGGTGGGGAAAGACACACACTGCACTAACAAGTAGCAGTGGGAGAAAAAGCAACACCTACAGGGATGGGTGTCCCGGTATTATGAGATGACCAGGCAGTGTCCTAACTTTATTATTTTAATCATTTAGTAAGACGACACCTATCGGAAAAGGTAAGTATTACACTCATGTACAAATCTATTATGGGTTTTTTGACTGATTTCATTACAGTCATTTTAAGTTTAGGCATTTCATGTCAGGGTCCTAAAACACGGGACAATTATGTGTCCCGATACCTTTCTGGGACAACTGGACATGTCAATGAAATAAGGGACAGTCCCGTACATACGGGACGTCTGGCAACCCTACTCTGCATTAATGTTCCTCAATTGTTTTTTCATTGAAAGGTCATATATACACCCATAATTCCCCCATTCTTACTTCCAGGTTTGGAAAAAGCAGTTATGGTAGAAAATGCCCAATTAGTTACATTTCATCATAAAGCTATTCATAATTATATGTTTCTCTGTAAGAGCTCTAAAAATACAAAGACTTTCAGATGATAGAATATATCAGTTGAGGGAACACCAGTATCACACATTTGAATGAGAAATGGCGGAGTGTACTATAGGTGTTTATGTACTGTATCAAACCCATCTTGCCCTTACATTGCTGGTTAAAGGGTCATTTTTGTCTCACCCGGAGTCTTTCGTGCCAATGTATCAAGCTAATTTGAGCTATTTTTACCCATGTCAGTCAGCTTGTGATCTCTCAACTGAAGTAATTCTGAAAGTAACATTATAGGGGTTATACCTGTATGTCAAGGTAGTTTTGATGCAAAACTGGGGCATTTCCATTTTGCATCAATGTATCAAAGTATGTTGCCCAATTTGCACCAGTTTGTGACTTGAGTAATGTCAATATCAGGAATTATGGAGGAGTTACACAAAGAACATGTCATATAAGAAATGATAAGAAATACAATAAATTAGTTGGGGTTTCTCAGAGCTTGTTGGGAATCCGTGTATATAAGAAATGATTACATTCAATTCTGTGATTGCATCCGTCTTTTCCCCTATTTGTGAAATCTGATGTGGCTTACTGTATATCTCTCTGTCTAACAATCTGCCCTGGATGTGTGAAAATTTTATTATTTTGTACATTTGATGATATGGCACTAACATGGAGCAGTGCTTCCAAAAACACTTTTTGATCTATAGGCCCCTATGAAATAATTGTGGCTGGTAATCCTGTTCTGTATTTATTATTTACAGTAGCAATATTCCCCCACCCAAGTTTAGTGATGTAAAAACTTTGTGGCCTATCTATGGACTGTCACCAATTATTTGCACACGTTTTAGCCTGAATTAAGCCGAGTAGAGTACAACTCCATTTAACATAGAAAATGTGGATTGTTGTTAAGATATCATTTGGTATTAAGCTTCTGTTGAATATAATCATGTACGTTTACATCTGTTAAGTACTTTGCATAAGTTAAATGGCATAGTGCTGCCTTGTTTTTCCTTAATTCTCTACTAATTCTCTATTAATACTCTATGCTCAGTTGGCATCTGTATTCAGTGCTGTGGGAAAGAAGACAGAGAAGGAGGATTTAGACTCTCTCATTAGACGTATTCACAATTGCATTAGACTGCAAACAATTTATTGGTGCAGTGACCAAGGTTCTTTTCAGTGACAGGGGATAAGTATAACAATCATTATTGTCAGCAAATGACCAATGTATAGATTCTTTTACCTCCCATGGGCTGTATTCAGAATTCTTTTCAACTTCTTCAGTCAGTTCTTATTCCTTGCTGTCTATTAACCCAACAACACTTTAACAAGCATCTAATTAAGCAGAAGGAACGATCTTGGTTAAAACTGTAGTGGTTTTCCATCAGTAAATTAAGCATTTTGCTTAGTATCATAATTAGCAATACCTGTAAAGTTGGTAACAAACAAGTTCCCAAGTAAGATGTGATCAACAGTTAACATTATATGCAGTGGTAGCAGGAGATATGAGTACCCTTATACATCTAAAGTAATATATATTTTTAAAGACAATTCAATTTATTTAAAAAAAGCATCTCTTTCTTTCTATTGTTAGGCAGCGGCCTAATCATTAAACAAAGAGAATGTACTTTTCAAGCAGGGAAGGGGGATATCATCCAGAAACACCCCACCACGTGTATTAAACATTTCTGTGTAATCAGTGTTTATTTCTTCATAGAGCTCGCCTCCTATAATCTTGCTTTTCTGTATTTGTTCCTGTGCTTTGCTGTCCTCCTCTATGGTCATGATTGAGTATAGCGATGAGCAAGGTAATGCATTGCACAGCTGCAATGATTTCCATTCACTTAGGGGGCTATGCACTAAGCTCCGTTAAGTCACTTTTAGAGCGCAAAGTGCTCTTAGAACGTGCTTTTGCGCTCAACCTGATGCACTAAGCAACGCAAACAGGCACTTTGCGCTCTAAAAATTACTTTTTTCAGGAATTTTTTCTAAGTCCAACTTTGCTCGTTCGCAACCCTGTTTGCGTGAAATTCTGCCCTTAAGCGGGATGCACTAAGCAACGCAACCTTAGCGTACGCGAAAGTTGCGTTGATCAGAACACGTCAGGTCAGAGTAGACGCAAAGAAATCTGGACTTTTGCTTTTGCTTTTCATCTTTGCACGCGTAAAACCCATACAGCAGGCCGGTGGGTGTCCCCGGCTGACCCCGCAGGGGTCCCCGAGGGAGCCCGGGGGTCGCGTGTGTGTCCCCGGCTGACCCCGCGGGTGTCTGGGGGTCCCCGGCTCACCAAGCGGGGGTCCCCGCGGGAGAGCGGGGGTCCCTGCGGGAGTCCAGGGGTCCCCACGGCCGTCCCTGGGTCCCCGCGGCCGTCCCGGGTCCCCGCGGGAGTCCCGGGGTACCCGCGGGCCTGCGGTACCAATGTTGCACCTCCAAAAATAATAAACAAGAATTATAACTAAATACACCCCCCTAACACATGCTATACGGTAATGGCCAAAATTACTATTATCCACATATGGATAATAATGCATTTGGCCATTTTAAATACATATAACATTCAATAAATACAGTCAAAACATATTACACTTACCGTTTACAAGCACCCACGATGAAGGCCGTCTTTATCCTCATCTTCATCCTGCCCATGCCCCTCCGGTGCTGCAAAACATGCACAACAATCACAATAGCCAATGTAATGTCCCCTAACCTCATAATCACCATAGCGGTTATTAACTGCTACAGTCATTAAGGGGTTAACCCACCCTCACACCCTCACCCACCACTCGGGAGGCCTACATACCCTCCCCCACTAATACCCCACCCCATGAGGCCTAATCACCCTCACCCACTACCCACAAGGGAGGCCTACCCACATACCCTTGGGGCCAATACACCCTCCCCCCCCCAACACATACAGTACAATAATGTGCAAAATAACTATTATCAGATATGGATAATATATTATTTGCCCATTATGAAAAACATAAAACATGCATAAATCAAAACATGAATTTTTAATCTTAAAATCACCACATTGCATGTTAAAATAAATCCAGCATCTATTGTAAATATAAGCCAACAAATCAGCAGCTCCACAAATGTATATGAAATGTCACACAATTGCATTGAGTGTGTACATGATGCAATTAATCTGTGCATCATGTAACACTATGCAAAATATATGTAACAATAAAATACACTATGAACAATGTCCCCTAACCACTAATGCCATCATGAAAATCAATTAGAAACCAACCAACATCAATACAATTAGCAATCAATTAATCAATTTCCTCAAACAATTAAAATAGAATACAAATCAATTATACAATTCCCTATTCAATTGCTAAAGCCAAACCATTGCCAAAACAATTCTAATTTAAAGTAACCACCATCATTCTAATCTAACTACCAGAAATACGCCATTACCTAAATACAAATTACATTATTCACAACAATGACAAAATAAAGATGCTAAATACATTAGCCATACATGATAAGAACCTAAACATGAGCCAAACAATAAATTATTATCCCTGTATGTCTATCCATACAGATAGATAAACATAACATACAGGGGCAATAATAGAGCATAAAATACAAAGCATTTACATACAAAAATCACATACAATACACCCATTAAGTGTCCGTGAATGTATTATATACATAGCTACATTCACAGGCATTAAATGAGACTGAAAAAATAAAAGAAATTAATCAAAAATCATAAAAACCTGTAAAAGTAAAAATAATACACTTTTCTTTTGTTTACTCACAAGAATACCCCAAAAGACCCCAAAGAAGAAAGAAGACACAGACGTGGATTTGTTATGGTTTTTTATTTTATGGCTTACCTGTGGATTGGTTCCTGTGCTTCTGGGTCGCTTGGATTTCGGTGAGTGGACATCTAATGGTGAGTAAACAAAAGAAAAGTGTATTATTTTTACTTTTACAGGTTTTTATGATTTTTGATTCATGTCTTTTATTTTTTCAGTCTCATTTAATGCCTGTGAATGTATGTTAATAATGAATTTTATTGTTAGATATATTTTGCATAGTGTTACATGATGCACAGATTAATTGCATCATGTACAATCTCAATGCAATTGTGTGACATTTCATATACATTTGTGAAGCTGCTGATTTGTTGGCTTATATTTACAATAGATGCTGGATTTATTTTAACATGCAATGTGGTGATTTTAAGATTAAAAATTCATGTTTTGATTTATACATGTTTTATGTGTTTCATAATGGGCAAATAATATATTATCCATATTGGAAATAGTAGTTCTTGACACATTATTGTTACTTGTATGTGTGGGGGGGGGAGGGTTTATTGGCCCCAAGGGTATGTGGGTAGGCCTCCCTTGTGGGTAGTGGATGAGGGTGGTTAGGCCTCAGGGTGGTGGGGGGTTAGTGGGGGGAGGGTATGTAGGCCTCCCGAGTGGTGGGTGAGGGTGGGTTAACCCCTAATGACTATAGCGGTTAAATAACCGCTATGGGGATTAAGGGGTTAGGGGACATTACATTGGCTATGTGATTGTTGTGCATGTTTTGCAGCACGGAGGGGCAGGGCAGAATGAAGATGAGGATGAAGAGGCCTTCATCGTGGGTGCCTGTAAAACGTAAGTGTAAATGTTTGACGTATTTAATGTAATTTATATGTATTAAACATGGGCAAATGCATATTATCCATATGTGGATAATAGTAATTTTGCCCCATTACAGTACTGTATGTGTTAGGGGCGGGGGGGATGTGGTGTTGTTTATTGGGGGCAATTGTCCCCAATAAACATGCAATGTGCCTTAACCCTTTCATTGCCTAAGGCTGTCCGCTAAGGAATGAAGCTGCATTAATGTATTTTTTAATAGTGTGCGGGAGCAGGGGGTCCCTTGAGCTGAACCGCATTGATTTCTGCCTCAGAGGACCCCCTGCTTCCCGAGTTACAGGCCCCGATTTGGGGCATCAGAGCCAGTGCGGACGCCATCTTATATGAGCCCACGTCGCGTCTTGGACGCTATAAAGATGGCGGCGACATTGGCCTCCGATGCCCATACTGGGCCTGTATACTCGGGAAGCAGGGGGTCTCTGAGGCAGAAATCAATGCGGTTCAGCTCAGGGGACCCCCTGCTCCCGCCACTATTATTAAAAATACATTAAAGCTGCTCATACCATAGCGGATAGCCGCTACGGTAATGAATTATTTTTTATTTTAATGTGGTGTTTTAATACTAATGTAGATGTGCAGGGTGTCTCCTGAGCTGAAACGCATTGGGTTCAGGTCCGAGGCACCCCTACTTCAGGAGTATAGGCCCCTTTATGGGGTGCCGTTATTCCCTGCAGAATTAATAACCCGGTACGTGACAACGGGAGCTTTAAACTGCAGGGGATACCGGCACCCCATAAAGGGCCTGTTATCTCCTGAAGTAGGGGGTCCTCGGACTGAAACCAATGCGGTTCAGCTCCGGACACCCCTGCTCATGTACACTATTATTAAAATGTTTTTATTTAGTGTACGATCGCCTGTACCAGCTTTATTTTCTATCAGCTAGCGAACGGAAAGGTTCAGAACGCTAGCAGGGGGGAAAAAAGCAACACGTGCGCTGTGGCTGTTTTGAGCTATTTTGAGCAGGTACGTTAAAAATGGGCTCAAGGCCTTAGTGCATCGCGTCCCCGGCCTCACTTTTTAACGAACCTGCTTTTTGGTCAAATCAAAACGCAAAGCCATTGAGCTTAGTGCATAGCCCCCATAGTATTTAATGTGCTTTACTTTACTGTGCTTTACCCCAGTACTCAATCTATGGTTTACCCCAGTATTCAATACTGTGCTTTACCCAGTACTCAGTACGTGCCTACCCAGTACTCAGTACTGTGTTTACCCCATACTCAGTACTGTGCTTTACCCCATACTCAGTATGTGCTTACCCCAGTCCAGTACGTGCTTACCCAGTACTCATACTGTGCTTTACCCCACTACTCAGTACTGTGCTTTACCCCAGTACTCAGTACTGTGCTTTACCCCAGTACTCAGTACTGTGCTTTACCCCACTTAGACTGTGCTTACCCCAGTTCATACTGTGCTTACCCCACTACTCAATACTGTGCTTTACCCCACTACTCAATACTGCTGCTTTACCCCCACTACTCAGTACTGTGCTTTACCCCACTACTCAGTACTGTGCTTTACCCCACTACTCAATACTGTGCTTTACCCCAGTACTCAATACTGTTCTTTACCCCACTACTCAATACTGTGCTTTACCCCAGTACTCAGTACTGTGCTTTACCCCACTACTCAGTACTGTGCTTTACCCCACTAGTCAGTACTGTGCTTTACCCCACTACTCAGTACTGTGCTTTACCCCAGTATCAATAGTGCTTTCCCCAGTCTCACTGTGCTTTACCCACTACTCGTACTGAGACTTTACCCCACTACTCAATACTGTGCTTTACCCCACTACTCAATACTGTGCTTACCCACTACTATACTGTGCTTTACCCCACTACTCAATACTGTGCTTTACCCCACTACTCAGTACTGTGCTTTACCCCAGTACTCAGTACTGTGCTTTACCCCAGTACTCAATACTGTGCTTTACCCCACTACTCAGTACGGTGCTTTACCCCACTACTCAATACTGTGCTTTACCCCACTACTCAATACTGTGCTTTACCCCAGTACTCAGTACTGTGCTTTACCCCACTACTCAGTACTGTGCTTTACCCCAGCACTCAATACTGTGCTTTACCCCACTACTCCGTACTGTGCTTTACCCCACTACTCAGTACTGTGCTTTACCCCACTACTCAATACTGTGCTTTACCCCAGTACTCAATACTGTGCTTTACCCCAGTACTCAGTACTGTGCTTTACTCCATTACTCAATACTGTGCTTTACCCCACTACTCAATACTGTGCTTTACCCCACTACTCATACGTGCTTTACCCCAGTACTCAATACTGTGCTTTACCCCACCTACCAGAATGTGCTTTACCCCATACTCAGTACCTGGCTTTACCCCAGTACTCACCCCAGTACTGTGCTTTACCCCCCACTCCAGTACTGTGCTTTACCCCAGTAATCCAGTACATGTGCTTTACCCCACTACTCATAATGTGTTTACCCCACTACTCATACTGTGCTTTACCCCACTACTCAGTACTGTGCTTTACCCCCTACCAGTACTGTGCTTTACCCACACTACTCAATACTGTGCTTTACCCCAGTACTCAAACTGTTCTTTCCCACTACTCAATACTGTGCTTTACCCCACTACTCAGTACTGTCTTTACCCTACTAGTACTGTGCTTTACCCCACTATCAGATACTGTGCTACCCCACTAATCAGTAGTGCTTTACCCCAGTACTCAATACTGTGCTTTACCCCGTACTCAATACTGTGCTTTACCCACTACTCAGTACTGTGCTTTACCCCACATCAATACATGTGCTTTACCCCACTACTCACAATACTGTGCTTTACCCCACTACTCAATACTGTGCTTTACCCCACTATCAATACTGTGCTTTCCCCACTAACCATAAGTGCGTTACCCCATACTCCAGTACTGTGCTGTTACCCAGTACTCAATACTGGGCTTTACCCCACTACTCAGTACGGTGCTTTACCCAAACTCAATACTGTGCTTTACCCACTACTCAATACTGTGCTTACCCCACTACTCAGTACTGTGCTTTACCCCACTACTCAGTACTGTGCTTACCCAGCACCAATACTGTGCTTTACCACCACTACTCCGTATGTGCTTTCCCCCACGTACTCAGTACTGGCTTTACCCCACTACTCAATACTTGCTTTACCCCAGTACTCAATACTGTGCTTTACCACAGTTAACAAGTACTGTGCTTACTCCACTACTCAATACTGTGCTTTACCCAATACTCAATACTGTGCTCTTACCCCATACTCAGTACTGTGCTTTACCCCATACTCAATACTGGTGCTTTACCCCACTACTCAGTACGTGCTTTACCCCAGTACTCAATACTGGCTTCACCCACTACTCAGTACTGGCTTTTACCCCACTACTCAGTACTGTGCTTTACCCCACTACTCAGTACTGTGCTTTACCCCACTACTCAATACTGTGCTTTACCCCACTACTCAGTACTGTGCTTTACCCCACTACTCAATACTGTGCTTTACCCCACTACAGTAAAGAAAATAAATGACATCTGTATCTTCATATTAAATTACGCTATAGAGAGTAGAGATGTGCAAATGTTTTGCTGGAGTTTGCGAACCAGGTGAACATTTTCAGAGCTTGGCAACAACAAATGTACTCATTAATAGTCAATTTGCGGGTCAGAACAAAAACCCAAGAGGAAGACAGAAGTCTTCCTCTTGCGTTTCTGTTCTAACCACCCACTTCTCTCTGCACCCTACCAACTAAACTATCATATTATTACACCAGAGCTGTAGCAGGAATTACCCCTCCCTCGTTCTCCCCCATGTCTACATCAATTTGCAGGTCTCATGGTCCTAAATTCAGGTCAAATGACTGTAAATTCAGGTCAAGTTACCCTTTGTATTCTCACATTTTTTTAAAGATTGGTAAAAATGTAATAAGATTTGAAATATAAGATGGATTCGCAAAAAAAAATGTTGCTTAGCTCATTTAAAGAATTTGCACATGTTTAATAGGAAGTCATTGGAGCTTTATGAGTAGCAGGTGAGTTGCTAATTTAGTGCTAAACTGCAATTTTATATTAATTAAAATATATACTAATTCACATCAATAAAATATAGCAGAGCTATTGCTGAATTTCCCCGCACAATCCCCCCTCTGCTGAATTAAGAAAAAATACAAATCCAGGGTGTTGTACTACAGTAGAGAAGTTTGTAAAGCGATGATGCTCAAATATAAGTGTGTACTCTGATCACACAAAAATAATCCAGGCAATAATAACCATACTGGAACCATTCATAGTGCTTTACAGTCCATAAACATATACATGTATCCAGGGGACAAATGACCTAGCGGTGTCTACTTGACTACCGCAACCAAGTGTCTTTGTATATTAACCCCCTATAGAGTATAAGCATCCCCAGATGTAGGGTCAAAGGTAAACGTTTTAAGGGCCAAAGCCCATTACCTGCCCATAGGGGTGTCCAGAATGAGTCCGAAGTTCCAAGGTTCCAGAGCGTGCAGTCCTGCAGGGTAGAATCAGCAAACAGGTATTGTAGAGCATAGGAGCACAGCAAAACGTTATCCAGGAAAGAATAATTTGAGGGCAACTCCAGGTAAAAAAATTAAAGGATTTTAATTCATCAGGTCACAATGGAAATGAAAGAAACAAACGCACCAACGCGTTTCATCCCGTAGGGACTTTTTCAAGGTGTGACTTAATCAACAAAATACTGCAATCTTTAAAGGTACACAATTTGTGCCAAAACCTACCGGTATCGCATCATACCTGCGCGGCCGAGGTCCACCGCACCATCCTTCCAAGACAACCAGAGTGATCTGGCTCTCGGGGTGACGTCACCGCCGCGCGACACCACCCCAGGCTGAAACGCAAGCAGGCGCCACTTCCTGGAGGTCATGTGTCCTATCTTTAAAACAAAACAAACTTTATTCGAGTAAACAAAGCACAATTAATTACAAAGTAAAATACACTAAGCAAATGTGGAACCATACTATAGAAGAATATATATAAACCTATGAACCTGTGAACCTGTGAAGGGTAGAGGGGCATCTGGATGTACCAGAACTGGGGCTGAGGCAAAGGCTGTCTTTAGTTTATCAAATGCATTAACCGCCTCCACAGACCTTTTAGAAGGATCTGCTTCCTTTTTGGTTAAGGTAGTGATGGGCACCATGTAGTGCTCCTCCCCAGGGAGAAAAAATCGATGCACAGCCGGAAAGATTCATGCAGAGGCTGAGAAGTGTGACTGTAAAAAGACTTTATTGCAGCATGTGGAGCTCTAGCGGATCCTCTGATGCGTTTCAGCCGTGGGGGCCTTTGTCAAAGAGTGATCCGCCAGAAGCAAAAAGAGTCCTGATATAGAGAGCCAAATCAGTGCACCTGCAGAGCAACGAGGTGCAGGTGCACTGGATGATTCAACTAACACAGGAAACACACCAATACATATACAAACAAAAGGTTAAAAAACTGGTCTCAAGTATGTTTGAATAAAGATACATTGAAAGATGTTAATCAGAAACATATAAATGAGACCAACATAAGTAAAAGACATGTTAAAAAATATTTAGAGCTACCGAACCAATGCTGAAAATAATATATAATGTGTTAGTATCATAAACTTAATAAAGTAATATAAACTGAAAAATCAAAAGACTATAAAAATAGTGATGACGTGAGGATGTGATAATGAATCTAATACTAATAATACATATGATAATAATTAATATATAATATAAAACATAAGAAATATCCCAGACATAAATAAGAATCAAGTGTGCAAAAAATGTTTCAATTCACATTCCACATTGAGTCCTTTGGGGAAAAGAGTATCTAATGAGAAAATCCAAAAACATCTCCTGTTTGTTAAGGGAGTTTTGTCTATCACCACCTCTAATATGAATAGGTGTATGCTCCAAGCCAAAAAAACGAAAGTTATCTATACTTCCTTGTGGACACTCCGTAAAGTGTCTAGAGACTGGATGTGTAATGTCTTTTTTGATGATAAGTCTGACATGCTCTGAAATTCTCACATGAAGAGATCTAATGGTTCTACCAACATATTTTTTGTTGCAACCACAAATGATAATATATACAAGAAAAGTTGTGTTGCAATTGATACATGTTCTAATTTTGTATCTACCTTTAGGAGAATTCATGTGTATGTTTTTGGTTGGTTTTGCAAAGCGACAATATCTGCAAAAACCACACTTAAAAAACCCTTTGGGAATGGTAGAAGGAGGTTTATGATGATGTGTTTGGAAAAGACTCCTTGAAATTGAGGAAGCCAAAGTATCCGCCTTTTTAAAGGCAAATCTTGGACCATGTTTAGTAAATTGTTTTAAATCCTGATCCAATTTCAAAATATCCCAATGCTTGGAAACAATTTTGCGAATGTGATATACCTGTTTATTAAATTTGGTAAAAAAAACAAAGGGGTGTCCCTATAGATGTTAACTTTCCGCTTTTTATATTTAACAAGGTCCATTCTGTCCATAGAACGGGCATTGAGAAAGGCTTCTTGGATGTCATCCTGGAAATAACTCTTGGCTAAAACTCTAGAGGACAACTCTTTAGAGTGTTGGAGGAAAGAATTGTCATTGGAACAAATCCTTCTATATCGCAAAAATTGTGCTTTGGGGATCCCACGTAATAGAAATTTAGGATGGCAACTCCTGGCATGCAAAAAAGAATTTCTCGGCTCGCGGAGTGAGACCCATCTTGGGGAAGCTACCTTACAACCTCCAAGAAAGATGGATTTCACAAGGCTCCAAATACAAAAGGGAGAAGCAAGTCGCCTTCCCTCCATTCTCATTCTTCTTGAGCTTCATCCACGAAGCGGCAAGGACAAGGAACGATCCCAGCTTCATCTTGGGTGCGCAAACCACACACAGTGCAAGCAGCCTGAGGAATGAGAGACCAGTGGTGAGGTATGGTAACACTCAAACACCCATTTCGGTCCACAGGATGGACGTGTCCCCCACGACCCAAACTACTCCCGATCAGTCGGTCGCCGGAGACGAGAAACCAAGCGACCCAAACAGGGAATGTCTCATACACAAGAAGCCACACCCACTTAACAGGTGCTTTGGGTTCAGGATGAAGTCCCTAGAGGAACGCAAGAAGTTGCTTGGCAACACAAAGGCGTATCACCAAAATACGTGGAGACGTTGTCGTGCAAGAGGAATGCACCGACGACTTAGGGTGCACAGCGTTCCAGACCACAAGGGACGATGACAAGCAAAAACCATCGATAGAAGATAGAGGATTCCTGAGGTTAACGGTCAAGGAGCTCATCAAAGACGGACCGGGCAGTTGGGTGAACCCGCTACCATTCCATTCACCAAGAAGGCGCCTCCCAAACAATGGAGAACATGCCATCTCTAGGTTCACTTCGCACCGCCGCGACCTACAAAGGAAACCGGAGACCAAAGGCAACTTTGTGGTCTTCAACCAGAATATATTCCTTACCGGCCACGCAAAGCCAGCACCTCTAATGAAGGAAGGTGAAGAATGCTGGTACCTTAAATCATCTGGGGTCTACCACTCTCAGGAACCCAATCAAATCCGGGTAACGTACAGCCCCGGCGCTCAGCCCCGGGGAGTCTCCCTGAACGACGCCCTCTTTACTGGACTAGACCCGACAACCAGTCTTCCAGGAGTGTTGTTCCGCTTCCGCAAGGAGCCAAAAGCCATCTCCTTCTGCCAAACGCCAGGTGATATGTGACAGGCTACCACGACTGGCATACCTACAAGGGGATGCACTCTGTAGGTAAAACTACAGAGACAAAAGGACTGTTCTCTCACAAAGCTAAAAGAAAACAGTGCCAGAGACTTTTACACAAAGACATTGTGGTGCAACTAGCTAACCTGGAGCTGTGCATCCACCCTGCATCCTTTGCCAAAGAACCTTGGCCAAGGGACTTTGAAACCAGTGATACCAGCCGGTGTCACATCGCTATGTGGACATGGACTCTTGCATTGTTTGAGAATCTGATGTTATCTTTGTTATGCATTGCACATATGTTCCACATATTCCAGGTATATTGTGGTATCTCCAGATACCAGATGGGGAGTGTCCTGGAACTAGATTCCACATTTCTCTGTCTCCCTTTGCAGCTCATGGGATTCATATCTCCCTAGTTCAGCTGCCTGTTATTTTCCCTGTCCCAGCAGCTAGCTGCATGTGAAAAGGCAACATTATTGTTCATGTTGTTTACACAGCCCTAGTCAGTGTTGGTTGCCTGAAATCTCCTATTCTCCGAGCTGAGAGTGGGCTATTCCTACCCCCCTGTCCTTGCTGACAGTTAGTATAGTCTCACTTCACTTCTAGTGTGACCTTTGCCCCTCACTTCCTTTTCACCCTGGATTCTGAGTGAGTACCTGCCTGCTATTTGCCCCAGCAAGGCCTTTCTGTTTTTACACTGCCTTACCTTTATGCACTGCACTTCAGACAGAGAAGCACTCTCTACCCACACTACATCTGCAAGTAATTTTCTTCCTGTGATTTTCCCTCAATAAAACTAAGAAACACAAAAGGACTTGTTGTGCTTTGGAAGAGGGAAGGCATGAGTTAAGCTTACTGGAATTATTCATACATAATTCGTGACCCTGGTTCCAGGAAATTTGGCATAGGTTAAACTTGATGTACGCATGTCTTTTTCCATCCTCACCTACTATGTAGCAAGGACTAATTGTAGTAAAATATAAATGTAATACAATAAATAAGCTATTATGTCAAAAACGGATGTTAGTTCTTATTAGGAATTTATTCAATTTTGTTAAGTGGGGGCGGGGCTAGGGGTGGGGCTAGTTGGCAAGTAGCTTTTTTGGTTGGGCGACATTGCAACATTGAAAACGGGAAAAAAAATACATAATACTGTAGGTAGGAGTGTGGATGAGATTGGGGACAGCAAGCCAAAGAAAAGGGGGGCGGGGGGAGAAGGCAAATGGGAGAAAGAAAAAAAGGGAGGGGAAGGGAAAAAAAAGGGATGGAAGGGAGATAGCAAAGAAGTGTATGAATGCCCCCCCAGAAGGATTGCCTTTGTGCACGTACGCTCTCCCAAGCTTGGCACTTGGGGAGACAAACAAAATTGACTTTGAAGCACGCTCAGCAGCAGTCAATGCACAGACACAAACACACACACAGCCAGACACAGCCACGCACACAGCCACACACACACACACACACACACAGAAATAGCCCAGATCCATGCCCCCCGCTCTTGCTTGCAAAATTATGCATGACCCCCTGTGCTCATGCTTGGAGAGTTGGTGATGTCACCGCTCTGAGCTGCAGCGTGGACGCAGCCTAATTTTGCAAGCGCAAGCTGTTTAAATAATGTAAGTATTTAGACATATTTGTATTTACATTGTATACCGTTTAATAAAGGAATTTTGTTTCATGTGATCAGGCAGAGGGGGGTGGGGCGAGAAATTTCATGGATGAAAAGGGTGGCTCGGCATAAAAGTTTGCTCACCCCTGGGTTAGACAATGGGAGACAGACTAGAGTAGGGTTTATAGTATAACCATATTTATAAAGTGAGTAGCAGTGGACACTGTGGTACCTTATGATCCTTTACAGAAGAATCACTACATACATTAACATAACATGCATCACTAAACGCTGCACGGGTGTCGGTTTCTGAGGCCACCTAGTCCTAGCCTTCAAAGCCTGTGTGATGATGCCGGCACACCGTTGGAGCTCTTAACTATGTATCAATGCAGCATGCCGGTACTTCGTAAATGCTTCGGTACCACTTTATATGACCGCCGCTAAGTATCCCCTCTGACAGTGCGCGTTCCACTGTGCTGCTCTCACTTAGATGATCCGCTGGGCCTACTCGCGAGGTTAACTGCTCTCCCTCCAGTCAGCATCTGCTCTTACTGGCGTAATGCAGGCTGGTCCTGGGTCACTCTGTCACACTGTGCTCACCACAAATGAGGCAGGACCACGGTGCTGAGGTGGGAAAGGATATAATGCCACCCACAGCCACGAGGGCTCGTCTTGAGTGTAGAATAGTCTGGATATCCGAGCCGGGGCAGGAGAGGTATGGGTAGTAGTAGGTACTGTTAGCCAGGTCCTGGGTTAGAGAGAGAGACGTACTCGTATTACCGTATGCCAAGGTTGGATGCCAGAGGTTCGGAGAAGTCGAAGAGGAAGCCGGTTCGGTACACAAGGACGGGACTGCAAAACAAGACAGGACTAGGGAGGCAGAGAGTGATGAGAACAGCAACAGGTTCTATGCTCAGCCAAAGTGCTAGTGGCACAACTGAGCATATGTAAGTGACAGGGTCCAATGGGAGAACGGCAGCGTGGAGGTGTGTGCAGAGGTGCGACAGTGATAGGAGGTAAGGTAAGCAGATTCAGGTGAGCTCCCTGGGGTGGAGCTTGAGTGGACCGTGCGTGCGTCCGTGCACGCTTGCGCGCGTGCTTGCACGTGTCTGCCGTCCTTGAGGCAGTATGCCTTTAAGAGGCAGGAGTGGGTGCGCGCGCATGCGCGTGCCAGAGCATTGACAGAGCTGGGGCCTGCGGAGGCAGGAGCGGGGAGAGCCGGAACAGGTGAGCGGGAAATGCGCAGAGGGCGGCGCGGCTCCCCAAGTCTTACAGTACCCCCCCTTCAGGGGCGACCTCCGGGCGTCCATGGAACGGCTTGGAAGGATTCCTTTCATGGAATGCTTGGATGAGTCGAGGGGCATGGAGGTGCTGGTGGGGAACCCAGGAGCGTTCCTCTGGTCCGAACCCTTTCCAGTGGACCAGGTACTGCACTCCTCCTCTGGAGATCCTTGAGTCCAGGATGGACTGGACTTCGTACTCCTGCTGTCCTTGAACAAGTAGAGAAGGTGGAGGTGAGGTGGTCCTGGAGAAACGAGGACTCTGAAAAGCTGGTTTTAACAGGGACACGTGGAAAACCGAAGGGATCCTCATCGAGGGTGGAAGACGCAGGCGATATGCCACCAGATTGATCTTCCTATCCATTGAAAAAGGACCGAGGAACTTGGGTGCCAGCTTCAGTGTGGGGACTCTGAGCCGTATGTTTCTTAAAGATAGCCACACCCTGTCTCCTGGAGAGAATTCCGGGAGCTGGTGCCGATGGCGATCTGCCTGGAGCTTCTGTCTTCCAGTGGTCACTCTTAGGTTCTCCTGGATCTTCCTCCACAAGTTTTTCAGCAGGGCGGTACGATTGTCAACAGCTGGTACCCTCGAGTATTGGGGAGACGAGGGTAACCGGGACTGGTGGAACCCGTAATTTATAAGAAAAGGTGATTCCTGAGTGGAGTTATTACGTAGGGAGTTGAGAGCAAACTCGGCCCAAGGCAGAAGATCCACCCAATCGTCCTGTATATTGGCTATGAAGCATCGTAGGTATTGTTCCTGGGTTTTGTTATCTCTCTCCGTCTGCCCATTGGTTCGTGGGTGATAACCTGATGAGAACTGTAACGAAATGCCCAACCTTTGTGCAAAGGCTCGCCAAAATTTAGAAACGAATTGTGAGCCCCTGTCGGAGACGATGGTCAACGGCACTCCATGGAGACGGAAGAGTTCCTGGACGAAGACATCCACGAGCCTGAAGGAATTCGGAAGACCCCTCAAGGGGACAAAGTGAGTCTGCTTGGAAAAGCGGTCAACGACGACAAGGATAGTATTCATCCCTTTGGAAGTCGGAAGGTACACTATAAAATCCATTGAAATATGGTTCCAAGGCCGATCTAGGATTGGTAGTGGATGAAGAAGACCCGCTGGTTTGACCTGGGGCACTTTGATGTGAGCACATGTGCCACATGCCTTAACAAATTCCTCCACATCTTTAAACATCTCTGGCCACCAGAAGATTCGTTGGATGAGGTCATTGGTTCTCCGCATCCCTGGGTGTCCTGCAGATTTAGAGGAGTGGCACCACTCGAGGACCCTCTTTCGAAGTTGCGGTGCAGTGTAGAGCCTTCCCTCTGGGACCTTGAGACCCCTGGGAACCTGTGACTGACCAGAACGGATATTGTCCATGACATCAAAAGAATTTGTCGATAAAAAAAAATTGGACGGGATTTGTCTCCAAGCGCTCCTCCGACCTATCTTCTGCCAGGAATTGCCGAGACAGGGCATCAGCCTTCAGGTTTTTGGAACCCGGGATGAAGGAAATTATATAATTGAATCGGAAGAAGAATAGTGCCCAACGGGCCTGTCGGGAGCCCAGACGACGTGCCCCTTCCAAGTAGAGGAGGTTCTTATGGTCAGTAAGAATAGTTATGGGACTCTCTGTGCCTTCTAAGAGATGCTTCCACTCATGTAATGCCAACTTGATGGCTAAGAGCTCCCTGTTCCCCACATCATAGTTCCGTTCCGAGGGAGAAAAAAATTTAGAGAAGAAAACACATGGATGTAACCTTGCTAGTGGTGAACTCCTTTGAGACAAGATGGCACTGGCACTGACATCTGAGGCATCTACTTCCAGGGTAAATGAAAGTTTAGGATCTGGGTGGACGAGGAGAGGAGCGGACACAAAGGCTTTCTTGAGGATATCAAAAGCTTGGGTAGTGGTCCCGGACCATGACGAGGGATCTGCACCTTTCTTGGTTAATGCCGTGATGGGAGCTACGGTAGTGGAGAAATTTCTAATGAATCGACGATAATAATTAGCGAAGCCCAGAAAATGTTGTACGGCCTTAAGGGTAGTCAGACGAGGCCACTCTAGAACAGCTTGGAGTTTTGCTGGGTCCATAGTAAAACCGGAATCAGAGATAATGTATTCCAAAAATGCCACTGATGTTTGGTGGAATTGACATTTCTCCAGTTTTGCAAACAGACGGTTCTCCCGGAGGCGTAACAGTACCTGCTGGACATGGCTAACGTGTTCTTGTGCAGACTTAGAAAAGATCAAGATATCATCCAAATAGACAATGAGGAATTTGTTAAGGATGTCGCGGAATATCTCGTAAGCCGAATGGCATGGCCAGACATTCATAATGGCTATCGTGGGTGTTAAATGCAGTCTTCCACTCGTCTCCCTCACGTATCCTTACCAAGTTGTAGGCGTTCCGCAAGTTCAATTTAGAAAAAATGGTTGCGCCTTGAAGGCGGTCAAAGAGCTCGGTAATCAAAGGTAAGGGGTAACAATTCTTCTGTGTGATCTTGTTCCGACCTCGATAATCAATGCAAGGGCGAATTGACCCGTCTTTTTTCTTTACAAAAAAGAAGCCAGCATCGACTGGGGAGGACGATTTTTGGATGAAGCCCCTCTCCAAATTCTCCTGAATGTAGTCGTTCATGGCCTTCGTCTCAGGAAGCGAAAGTGGATAGGATCATCCCCTGGGAAGAACTGCCCCGGGCAGGAGATCGATGGGACAATCGAAAGGACGATGCGGTGGTAGAGTCGCGGAACGCACCTTGTCGAAGACATCGTGATAATCCTGATATACTGCGGGCAGGGAATCTGTCTCCTCAGGCGTAGCACGCAAACCTCCCACCCTCTGGGATGGCAAGATACAGGTCCTGGCACATTGGGTGCTCCATTGGACAGGCTCCCGGTTGGTCCAATCGAAGTGGGGATTATGAAGTTGGAGCCAAGGGAGGCCCAAGATCAGCTCCACAGAGGGGGTGTGAATCACGTTGAGGCTAATATTCTCCTTATGATCCCCGCTGGCTTGCAGTTGGAGCGGAATAGTCTGGAGCGAAATAAAGGCCGGTTGCAATGGTCTACCATCAATTCCCTCCAGACCGACCGGAATTCTCTTGTGGGTAAGTGGGATGTTGCTCCGTTCCGCTAAGACCTGGTCGATAAAGTTGCCTCTGGAGACGGAGTCCACGAATGCCAGTGCTTTGGTGTGAAACCCATCTCCAGACAGCGTCACAGGCAGCAGGATCCTGCTGGGATGGGCATCCTTGACGATGGGGGAGAGGGTCAGTGTTCCCAACAAGACTCCCCGGGATCTCATTGGGATTTCGCGTTTCCCGGCTTGTGAGGACACTGGAGCACCAAATGACCGGACTTGCCGCAATACATACAGAGACCTGCACTGCGCCGGCGTTGTTTCTCTGCAGAGGACAGCTTATTCCCTCCTAATTGCATTGGCTCAGGGGCGTCCAAGGAAGGGGATGATGGAGGACCGAAAGGTGGAACGGGAGACCTCGAAACCCATAGACGGTGACGAGAATGCTCTGTCTTCTGCTCCTGTAGACGCTGGTCCACCAGGATACACAGGGCAATCAGTTCCTCTAAGTCTGTAGGCCGTTCCTGCGCCTTTAGGGACTCAGACAGGCCCTTCCAAAATTCCGAAGATAATGCCCCGTTATTCAACCCCGTTTCAGCCGCGATGGTGCGGAACTCCACAGCGTAACTGGCGACTGGACGTTCTGCCTGGGTGATGTGGAAGAGGGAGGAGGCTGCCATCATCTGCCGTCCACGAACTCCCGGGCGAAGAGATCGATGTCCTGTGTGAGGGGAGACTGTTGTTCCCAAATGGGGGAAGCCCAGGCCAGCGTCTCGTCTGTGAGAAGAGCAACGATATAAGCGACCCTGGAACTTGAGGAGACAAAACGAGACGGTGAGAGATCAAATTGAATAAAACACTGGTTAAGGAAGCCCCTACATCCTTGGGGGTCCCAAGCGTAGCAGTTGGGGGTCAGAATTCGGGATTCCATCGTAGACAGAGTGGATGTGAAGACAGCCGCGGAAGGAGCCGAGATCGTTGGCGAGGGTTCTGGCGTGGAAGCCCGGGCTTGGACAGTAAGGGTGTGAAGACTCTGCTGAAGCAAATCCATCCACCTATCATTTTGCTCAAGATAAGTTTCAAGCCTGGCGAAGAGATTGGTATGGAAAGTCAAGGTTCGCTACACCTCAGCGGGGTCCATGTTTGTGGGGCTGAGCATAATGTCACACTACTCACCACAAACGAGGCGGGACCACGGTGCTGAGGTGGGAAAGGATATAACACCACCCACAGCCTTGAGGGCTCGTCTTGAGTGTAGAATAGTCTGGATATCCGGGCCGGGCAGGAGAGGTATGGGTAGTAGTAGGTACTGTTAGCCAAGTCCGGGGTTAGAGAGAAAGACGTAGTCGTATTACCGTAAGCCAAGGTTGGATGCGGAGACAGCGGAGTAGTCGTATTGCCGTATGCCAAGGTCGGATGCCAGAGGTTCGGAGAAGTCGAGGAGGAAGCCGGTTCAGTACACAAGGACGGGACTGCAAAACAAGATAGGACTAGGGAGGCAGAGAGTGATGAGAACAGCAACAGGTTCTATGCTCAGCCAAAGTGCTAGTGGCACAGCTGAGCATATGTAAGTGACAGGGTCCAATGGGAGAACGGAAGCGTGGAGGTGTGTGCAGAGGTGCGACAGTGATAGGAGGTAGGGTAAGCGGATTCAGGTGAGCTCCCTGGGGTGGAGCTTGAGTGGACCGTGCGTGCGTCCGTGCACGCTTGTGCGCGTGTCTGCCGTCCTTGAGGCAGCATGCCTTTAAGAGGCAGGAGTGGGTGCACACGCCAGAGCATTGACGGGAGCTGGGGCCTGCGGAGGCAGGAGCGGGGAGAGCCGGAACAGGTGAGCGTGCAGTGCGCCGAGGGCGGCGCGACTCCCCAAGCCTTACACACTCACAGTTACTCCTAAAATCTTTCAGGCTCGGGCAGATCTCCAGCCCCTCCAGCCCCTCCAGCCCCACTCTCCTTAGTGCCTCCTCTCTCACAGGCTTTGTTATTGGCTGCTGCCATGTTCAGTACACACTAGAGAAAAATCTGATAGGGACAGTGTGAGTGTGTTGCATACCTCTTACCAGGAGTTACAAGAAGTGTTTTGTCACCGTTTGTTGTTTTCAGTTAGGAACGTGCCCTTTAAGTGAGCGCCATTAGTAATGTTTCGAGATTGTTCTCACTATTGAAAAGGAGGACGCATGCTCTTGATAGGAGTTCACAGTTGTAACTCCAGTGTCTGTTTAGACCAGGGGTGGGGAACGTCCGGCCCGCGGGCCGCATAAGGCCTGCGGAATGATTTGGTCCGGCCCCTGTGCGGCCCTGCCCTTTATATTTAAAAACAAATAATAATAATTAAAA